>AWOL01S0020561.1:161055-172626 GCA_000715115.1 Nicotiana otophora
CCCCCTCTCTCTCTCTCTCTCTCTCTCTCTCTCTCTCTCTCTCCCACTCCTTTTTCGATTTTGATTTTTTAAAACTTAGGGATTCAACTATTTCAAACCTTAGGTTTGAAAAAATTATTGTTGTTATCTTGTGCATTTATAGTCTAATTAAACTTAAGTCTTTATTTATTTCGTCTTATAAATAATGAATTTGTTAAAAGACAATATTGAGTTCGTTTATTTTTGTTTAGTTTGGCCTATTTTTCAGATCTGTTTTTAAAACAAAAATATGGATTGGTGCTATGTATTTACACGTTTTCTTCACAAACATGAAGAAATTAGAAAGATTTCTAAGTTGCCCATGTCAAAATAAGGAATATTTTCTTTCTTGAGAACTGTAAAATAATGTAGTCTTTATTTAAAAGTAGCTACATATTTAACAATGCAAGCATAATCCTGCTAGGACCGCAGACAAACACCTTCTAAAACTAGAGTTTCCTTGAATTATGCCACATTTTTTATGATATAGTTACTAAAATAATGTCTAAGTTTGGATTAGAATATCTTTTGAAATATTTTTCAGATTCTTTTAAAAGTATATGAATGAGGATGGGTTTGAGTTTGTTCACAATAATCTAAAAATATAGCTTTTAATTGAATTAAAAAAGAAAAAAAGAAAAAAAGTAGTTACTAATATTTTTTAGAATTAAAGAGGAGAAATTAATGAGTTCATTGCTTATTTCATTAGGTGCTAGAATGTGTCTATTTGAGAATGATTTTATCATTTGAGTTCTTGTCGTAGCTTAACATTTCCATTTGATTTTTTTTTTTTATAGGGGTTTGGTTCTTTAAAAGTTGAAGATGATAGAATCTAATTGAGAGTAGATGCCAATGATGCCTATTAGTTGGCTTATGGGTATTGATTTTTACAAAAGAGATGATGTAGTAATTGTTTCCCATTAGAACTACTGATACATTGTCTATATGCGAGTAAGTTTCATACATTAGATATTTTTGAAACATATTAAAATGATTATGTCCAACCAGACTGCTAAGCCTTTTATCTTTCCATGTGTTTTACTTTAAAATTTGAGAAACAAAGATACTTACTTGCATAAATTTTCTTTAATAAAGTTTACTTTTATAATAATTGTATTTTTTTAGAGGACACTTTCAAACGAAGCTTGGACGAGTTCATTCAAAATCAGTCGATTGATGAAAACTATGGAATACTTGTCACTAGTGATGTTAAAAGTCTCAAGTCTCAGATAAACTCCCTCCTAGCATTTGGTGCATTTCCTGTGCCCTGTTCTCCAGCATCTAATGATAACTAAGGACTAGTTTCTTCTATTAGTTTGTCTTGGATGGTAGTTGGATGTTGAATATTGAATGCTGGATTTTTTGAGTTTTTGTTCTACTTTCTGTTTAGTTGGATATTGTTTATGAAATGGATTGAATTAAGTTTATTTTATGAAATGAATTGGATTGCATGTTAAATTTGGTATTTGAATTCTTAATTGTATTTAGTCTTGTATTTTTCGCTTCTGCGGGATTTTGTGCGCATTTGCGGACACACTTATGCGAGCAGAAGTCCGCTTTTGCCAAGCTGCCTCACCAAGAGCCTTTGCGCTTCTACGATCAAAGGCCTGTAGGTGCGGGGCCGCTTCTGCGGCTACCTGCCGCTTCTGCGGTTGAAGCCCCAGCTATGTCTGGACGCATCTGCGATGGAATGCTCTCTTCTGCGAGCTCGCACCTGCGATGGAAATTCTGCAGGTGCGATTACATCAGATGGAAGAAACCTTCAAATTTTCTTCTAAGTCTGAATTCGATCTGCTAACCCTCTGAAGCTCACCCAAGGCCCCCAGGACCTCAACCAAATATATCAACAAGTCCTAACATACCATACGAACTTAGTCAAACCCTCCAATTACCTCAAATAATGCTAAAACCACGAAACAAACCCTAATTCAAGCCTAATGAACTTTGAAATTTTAAGTTTCCACAAATGACGCCGGAACCTATCAAATCAAGTCCGATTGACCTCAAATTTTGCACACAAGTCATAAATGACATAACAGACCTATTACAATTTTCAGAATCTGATTAAGACCCTGATATCAAAAAGTCAACCCCCGGTCAAACTTCCCAAAAATTAACTTTTACCATTTCAAACCTAATTCCACTACGGACCTCCAGATAATGTTTCGGATACGCTCTTAATTCCAAAATCATCGTACGAGGCTATTGGAATTATCAGAATCAAATTCCGAGGTCGTTTACTCATAAGTCAATATCCCAAGCACTATATCAAGCCAATCATGGCATAAATCAATGAAACATGTTGCGGTGTGTAACCCGATCTATAAATATCCTCAGTCATCAACCTCTCCAGTCTCTCGAGCTCTCAGATATCATGATCAGCAGTCCAACAACAATGATATGATGCATCAATAATGCATAAGAGAGACTGAGGTAAATATGTGCAAATAGTACTGTGACCGAGTGCAAAACAACAATTTAGCAAATAATTTCACAAGTACACTACCTCTGTGGGTCCCAACAACGTAAACATATGATTTAAACATGATTCATCGAAAAATTTCTCTAATACGGGGAAAAATGTACGTATAACAACAGAGTTTTCAACTACACAGTTCCATGCAATTGAGCAACTCATAATTCCTACGGTGCACATCCACACGCCCGTCACCTAGCATGTGTGTCACCTCAAAACCAATCACATAACACATATTGCGGGGTTTCATACCCTCATGACCCAATTTAGAACTGTTACTTACCTCAAACCGTGTAATTCCTTATTCTGCAATGTCTTTGTCTCGTGAAGTGGCCTCCTAACGCATTGAATCTAGCCACAAATAATTCGATTCAGTCAATAAAATTTAATGGAATTAATTTCATAAGAAAATATTAATTTTCCATCAAAATTTAAAATTTAGCTCACAATTGCCCGTGGGGCCCATATCTCGAAACCAGACAAAATTTATAAAATCCAGAAGCCCATTCAACCACGAGTCTAACCATACCAATTTTACCAAAATTCGACCTCAATTCGACCTCCAAATCTTCAAATCTTATTTTCAAATTCCTAAGTTCAAATCCTCGATTAACACCTATAAAACATGTAATCTAGTCAGATTATTTGACGATAATTCAATATTATGAAGTAGAAATGATCACAAGTGACTTACCTCAAGATTTTTCGTGAACACCTCGCTCACATTCGCCCAGCCCGAGCTTGAAATGCCTAAAAATGGCAAAAAACTCGGAACCCCTCTATTTTTGTACTGCCCATGGGTTTCCGCTTCTGCGAAATTTTGTGCGCATCTGCGGACACGCTTCTGCGAGGAACTGTCCGCTTCTACGAAGCTGCCTCATCAAGCGCCCATGCGCTTCTGCGATGAAATGCCCGCAGGTGGAGGGACGCTTCTGCGATCGAATTCCCAGCCACGTCTGAATGCATCTGCGATGGAAGGCTCGCTTCTGTGAGATCGCACCTGCAATGGAAATTTTGCAGGTGCAATTAATCAGATGGCAGAAACCTTCAAATTGTTTTATAAGTCCGAATTTGATCCGTTAACCCTCTGAAATTCACCCGAGGCTCTCAGGACCTCAAACAATATACCAACATGTCCTAAAACACCATACGAACTTAGTTGGACCCTCAAATTACCTCACATAATGCTAAAATCACGAAATATACCCCAATGCAAGCCTAATGAACTTTGAAATTTTAAGTTTCCACAAACGACGCCGGAACCTATCCAATCAAGTCCGATTGACCTCAAATTTTGCACACAAGTTAGAAATGACAAAACGGACCTATTAAAATTTTCAGAATCGAATTTCGACCCCGATATCAAAAAGTCAACCCCCTGGTCAAACTTCCCAAAAATGCGACTTTCGCCATTTCAAGCCTACTTCCACTATGGACCTCCAAATAATTTTCCGGATACGCTCCTAAGTCCAAAATTACCATACAGAGCTATTTGAATTATCAAAATTAAAGTCTGAGGCCGTTTACACATAAGTCAATATAGGGTCAACGTTTTCAACTTAAGTTTTCAATTATGAGACTAAGTGTCTCATTGCAGTCTGAAATCCCTCCGGACCTGAACCAACTAACTCGGTATGTCATAAAATAACTGTAAAGAATAAATTGAGAAGTAAATAGAGGAACGTGGTTATAATACTCAAAACGACCGGCTGAGTCGTTGCAACATCATTCCCAGATGTTCAATTCGGAGAAGATTTCTATTTAACTAGTGCCAGTCATAATGGAACTAGTATCACAGAGTGGATCATAGATGGATTGGCAGAAAGCCAAGTCAACAAAAAACTTCATGAAATTAGAATTGCAGTTACTACTTATAAAATAAAAAATACATCAGACAAATATGCTGCAACATTAATAATTTCGGGATTCACTAGAATGTTAAAAACTTGGTGGAATAATTATCTCTCCGAAAAAAATAAAGGTAAAATCCTATGAGCTACTACAAAACCGATGGTAATACGCAAGTTGCAGAACAAGAAGATAGAGAAGATGCTTTTGCAGCTTTAATCTATTGTATTGCTAAACACTTTATTGGAGAACCAAAACATTTCTAAGACAGGAGTTTAGAACTTCTTAATAATCTTAACTGTCCAAAATTAATAAATTTTAGGTGGCATAAAGATATGTTCGTAGAAAAGGTAATGATTAGAGAAGACTGCGGTAGTGCTTTCTGGAATGAAAGATTTATCAGCGGTCTACCAAGATTATTTGCCGAAAAGGTAAGAACAAAAATCAAAGATAGATTTAAAGATAAAATCCCTTATGATAACCTTACATATGGAGATTTAATCAAATTTATTAATGTAACAGGTCTTGACTTATGTACAGACCTAAAATATAAAAGTCTTATTAAAAAGGACAGACTTCAATCCAAAACAAAGTTAGGTAGTTTCTGCCAAGACTTTGGTTTTAAAACAATTGCTGCTCTATCTAAAAGAGCAAAACAATATAAAACATTTTCTGAAAAATCCAAAAGACACCATAAGCGTAAAGAAAAGAAGGAAGGAACCCTAAAAAGAGAAGGTTCAAAAGGCGTTCCAAAAGGGAACACGGTGATAAATGTTGGTCTTGTGGAAAGACAGGGCATAGAGCTAATGAATGTCCAGTCGCCAACAAGAAAAAGAAAAAGGTTAACGCTTTAGAAATTGATGAAAATACTAAAGAAAAGATATTCCATATTCTTGAACAAAATGATAACACCTCATCGTCATCATCAGATGAAAGTTATTCTAACAGTGACGATGAATTAATCAATATGGCATATAGCTCCGACAGTAGCAGTAGATCTAAAAAAGATACCTGTAGCTGCACTGGTGCAATATGTGTGTGCGGACAAAATTCTATAAAAGTTATTACTAACAACTCAAAAGAAGTCTTATTTGATATTATTTATCATATAGATGATGAAGAAATCAAAACAAAATATTTAACAGAATTAAAAAATATCATCATTAATCAAATAGGAAATCATCATAAAATAGAACCTTTTAATATGAAAGAGGTTATGAATAGATTTTCTGTCAAAGATGATAAACCTACTATTCAACATCTACAGAAAGAAATAAAATCTGTAAAAGATGAAATATAAGCGGTTAAGCTTAGACTTGACAAAATAGAAATGGAAATCTCACAACAACAATAACAACAACAACCCAGTATAATCCCACTAGTGGGGTCTGGGGAGGGTAGTGTGTACGCAGACCTTACCCCTACCCTGGGGTAGAGAGGCTGTTTCCAATAGACCCCCGGCATCCTTCCCTCCAAGAACTCTCCACCTTGCTCTTGGAGTGACTCGAACTCACAACCTCTTGGTTGGAAGTGGAGGGTGCTTACCATCAGAGCAACCCACCTTGTCAAGAAATGGAAATCTCACAAAAGAAATATTACAAGCAGCCAATAAGAAAGAACCAATTGGTGAATAATTCATAGAAGATGATAATGACGACTCAGTTAGTGGTACAACTGTGGCCAAAATATCAAAAGTAAAAGCCCAAAGTTACCATATTCCTATTACCTTAAATGTCAAAGATATCACGCTAAATAAATTAGTTTACTAGACTCAGGTACAGATAGAAATTGCATAATGGAAGAAATAATACCAACTAAGTACCATGAAAAAAGTACTATAAAATTATATTCCGCCACAGGAGAAAAATTAAAGTTAAATTATAAGTTATCAAAAGCCCACATCTGTAATGATGGAATCTGCTTTATATATGATTTTGTGGTAACCAGGGATATAAATGAAGCAAATATCCTAGGAATGCTATTTATAACTCATATTAAACCATATCATGATAACTTGGATGAAATTTGCACCACAATATTAGGAAAGGGAATAAAATTCCCATATCTAAATTCTATCTCCAGAGAGAAAAGTGACTTCCTCAAATCAAAAACTACTTTTAAAATAAACCTGCTTTCAAATAAGGTAAATTATATAAAAACAACATAAAAGTTCACAAAAGTGATCAAATTTTAAAAACCCCTAGAATGGAGGAAAAGATTAAAAACTTTCAAGAAAAACTCAAACTTGAAGTCTTTTCAAAATTACCCTATGCCTTATGGGAAAGGAAAAGACATGTAGTTGAACTAACTTATATAAATGAATTCACAGAATATGCCATACCCACAAAGGCAAGGACTATTCAAATTAACCATGATCTCATGAAAATTTGCAAAAACAAAATTAATGATCTCCTTAAAAAGAATATTATAAGACCGCCAAAATCACCATGGAGTTGTGCAGCTTTCAACTTTAACAATAGCGCAGAAAAAGAAAGAGGAGCTCCCAGACTTGTCATTAATTATAAACCGTTAAACAAAGTTCTACAATAGATTAGGTACCCGATACCTAATAAAAGAGATTTGTTTAAAACAACTTACAAAGCTAATATCTATAGCAAATTTGGCGTGAAGTCAGGTTTCTAGCAAATTCAAATTAGCAAAAAAGATAAATATAAAACTGCTTTCAATGTTCCCTTTGGACAATACGAATGAAATGTTATGCCTTTCAGGTTAAACAAATACCCCATCAGAATTCCAAAATATTATGAATAATATATTCAACCCATATAGTAATATGTCAATAGTTTATATTGATGATGTTCTAATATTCTCAGAGGACATAGATTCTCATTTTAAACACTTAAATACATTCTTTAAAATTGTAAAACATAATGGTTTAGTAGTAAGTGCTAAGAAGATTAAGTTGTTTCAAACAACAATCTGATTCTTAGGACACGACCTATACCAAAAAACTTATAAACCAATCTGTAGAGCCATTGAGTTCTCATCCAAATTCCCCGATGAAATAACAGACAAAACTCAATTACAAAGGTTCTTAGGTAGCCCTAACTATGTTGCAGACTTCATACCTAACATTAGGAAAATCTGCAAACAACTATATAAGAGTATTAGGAAGAACTGAGTTCCATGGAGTATAGAACAGACAAACACTGTTAAAAAGTTCAAGTCCATTGTTCAAAAACTTTTGTGTTTAGGTATTCCAAATCCAGATGCACTCATGATAGTAGAAATCGACGCTTTAGACGAAGGGTACGGTGGTATTCTTAAACAGAAAGTCTCTCTAGAATTTTTAGAATAATTAATTCGATTAACTTCAAGAATCTGGAATTCCGCCCAAAAGAATTATAGTACAGTCAAAAAAGAGTTTTTGTCTATATTACTATGCATTACTAAATTTCAAGATGATTTGATTAATAAAGAAGTTTTACTTAGAGTTGATTGTAAATCGGCTAAAGAAATTTTACAAAAAGATGTGAAAAACCTTATTTCAAAACTGACTTTTGCCAAATGGCAAGCATTGTTATCAAGCTTCGATTTCCAAATCGATTTCAATAAAGGTGAAGAAAATTCTTTACCAGACATTTTAACCAGAGCATTCTTACACGGAAAGAATGAGACCAAGCAAGTTGGGTCCCTTTAGGGCCTCACCCAATAGGAATCAAGGAAATAGATATTCCGCACTCGCGAAATTTCCATCCCTACCCGTGAGACCACCTTCACATATAATGGTTACCCCTCCAAGAGTACCCACAATAAATAAACCCTCATCATCAAATATGACAATTATCATTTCTATACCAAGAGTATAAGGACCATTTCAAAAGGCTTCATCAAAGGCCTCAACAAGCTCAATGATAGGTAAACAGTTAACCAGTTCAGATTACGAGATGAAGACCTCAGAGTCTTTTGCACAAGAAGTTAACCCGAACACTCCTTCCAAGAAAGAAGATAAAAAGCCCATCTCTCAAGAGAAGGAAAATTTCGAACTCATACCCAAGTCGCCAATCATGATTTTCACATTAGATAAAGGTTACGAAAATCTCAAAATAAGAGATTTAATTAGACCTTGTTATACCAACAGAAATTATGTAGAATACAGTGACCCTCTCAAAATAAGAAGGTACTATGAATTTATCCGGATAGACACATGATCAATATCCATAGAGCATAAGTTAAAAGATAATATAGACCCAGATAGTATTAAATACTCTAGGTTCACTATTAGTAAGATTATTAGTCCTTTTGAATAGGGTATGGATCATTTACACACCCTGATTGTGCAATCAAAACAACATAGGCCTCAAACCTATAATTTATTTGATTATTTTTCTTGGTTGTAGTGCGGATGTTGGAGCAGCTCCTCTATGTTGTGGGTGTGGAGGGGGGCTGTTGCCTCCTGATAGAGGCAGAAGTAGGGGCCACCGGAGCTATCTGCGTCGAGTGTTTCGATTGAAAAAGGAAAGGAGACAACTCAAATGCCAGCACAGAAATAGAAAGAGTCGTGCTTCAAAGTGGAATTCTTCTAAGATCCATTGCTCGATTTTGCTGCATGCTCTGCTCCCAAAATGCAGAGAGACTTGCGAAGGCAGATCCGGGTTGGTTGGTCCGGAAAGTCATGGGAGAGGCAGGCTAAGTAAAATNGTTACGAAAATCTCAAAATAAGAGATTTAATTAGACCTTGTTATACCAACAGAAATTATGTAGAATACAGTGACCCTCTCAAAATAAGAAGGTACTATGAATTTATCCGGATAGACACATGATCAATATCCATAGAGCATAAGTTAAAAGATAATATAGACCCAGATAGTATTAAATACTCTAGGTTCACTATTAGTAAGATTATTAGTCCTTTTGAATAGGGTATGGATCATTTACACACCCTGATTGTGCAATCAAAACAACATAGGCCTCAAACCTATAATTTATTTGATTATTTTTCTTGGTTGTAGTGCGGATGTTGGAGCAGCTCCTCTATGTTGTGGGTGTGGAGGGGGGCTGTTGCCTCCTGATAGAGGCAGAAGTAGGGGCCACCGGAGCTATCTGCGTCGAGTGTTTCGATTGAAAAAGGAAAGGAGACAACTCAAATGCCAGCACAGAAATAGAAAGAGTCGTGCTTCAAAGTGGAATTCTTCTAAGATCCATTGCTCGATTTTGCTGCATGCTCTGCTCCCAAAATGCAGAGAGACTTGCAAAGGCAGATCCGGGTTGTTTGGTCCGGAAAGTCATGGGAGAGGCAGGCCCTCTCGACCCTGAGGCCGTAGCAAAGATGATGTAAGAGATCCAGAACCACATTCGCGGTCTGGAAGAGAGGAAGGAGGCCCTCCTCCAGGATGGAACCTCTCACATCACAATAGTAGTAGCGTAAAGGCCGTAAGTCGGGGGGGCGAATTATACAGAAGTATGGTATAACTCTTTTATTACTTTCGATTTTATCTTTTGGGGCTAAAGTTGTTTTCATTAGTCTGTAATACACTCTATATATTACAACTATATAGATACTAATGTCTCTCTTGAATATTGGCCCTATTTTGTTGATATCCGTGTTTTCACCATGTGATAAAGTAATTGAGGATTCAATCATACTAGATAACATGTTTAGGCTTTATGCCGATACTGTTGGGACCCATAGTGGTCGTTTCTTGCTGTTATCTCACTGATTTCATTGATATTCTGTACTCAGTCGTATTCATGCATTTATATCATATCTCAGTCTCAGTTGTTATTTATCGATACATCATATCATTATTGTCGGGCTAGTTTCATGACATTGTGAGCCCATGAGTGAGACTAAAGAGATTGATAACTGAGTGAGTCCGAGAGCCTGATTATGAGTGACAGTTATGGGATCGGGCTGCACACTGCAGCATGCCATATTGATGTATGCCTGGATCTGGCTTATGATAGAGCTTGGGTTGTAGGAGCACCTCTGGAGTCTGCACACCCCCAGTGAGCGCGGTTGATTATATTGAGGGATGGACCTTCCCTGGACATGGATCTTGTCCGAAGAATTTATATACCTGGAGATGGAGCTTCTCCATGGGGCCGGATTGGCCTTCCTCGGTACTGAGTGACAGATGGTCAGTGAAGTACATGGGGTCGGTTGTACTCATACTACACTTTTGCACCTTGCGTGCAGATGTTGGCTACTAATGTTGTTGTGATCGATGAGAGTTGGATTGAAGATGTATCTGCGCCCTGGTTGTAGCTGCCTCTTGTTCGTGGTAGCTTTAGATCTGTAAAACTCTGTTTATGTACTTTTCAAACATACGATGTATTTATTTTATTTCAGCTTTATAAATTCTATTCTTAGAAGCTCATGATTTGTACTACCAGCTCTTGGGGGAAATATATTAGTTTTATCTATTTTCTTTCAATTAATTGCCTTATTAAATTTCATTGGAATTGGATAGTTGATGTTGTTAGGTTCCATCATGACCAGGTGGATTTCGGGTCGTGACAAGGTTGTATCAAAGCTCTAGGTTCATAGGTTCTACAAGTCATGAGAAGGTATCTAGTAGAGTCTTGCGGATCGGTATGATGACGTCCATACCTATCTTCGAGAGGCTACATGACATTTAGATATACTTCCCATCTTCCTTTCCTTATCATGCGGTATTGATTCAGCTTGAAGCATAACTCTTTGAATTCATTCCACGCATTCATATGCGCCTGGGAGCGCTCGGTATCGGTTGTGTGCCGGCGGCTTGTGATTCCATGGATGAGGTGCGAGATATGATTTTTGTGTGCTGATGAAGGGCCATTCTGGAGGACTTGAGGCCGGGTTTTGACTGTAGCTTGCGCACGAAGATTTCGGTTGTATAAGCACGTGCTTTTGGGAGTTATGTGTGCGGTAATTCCCCTACGAGTGGAACTTGTGGCTCGATGAGCGGTAGAATGGCTTTGTGATGCGAATGATGTGACTGCAGGGGGTGTTTGTGTTAAGACGATTTGAATGCAACGAGAAGTCTTTCCTTGATATGTAGCAAGGACTTTGGGGTGCCTGATTTCTGTCTTGATTTGGCATATGGTCTCGAGTTACGGGTGTATTGAGGGATCTCTCATGTTGTTTAGTCGTGGGGTGAAGTAGATTCTCATGTCTTGTTGATGAGTTTGGAATCGAGAAGATTAAGTGATTGCTTTGTAGTTGTGGCTGTGAAAGGGTCTAAAGAGATGTCAGTTTGAGGCTGAGCAGGTGGGTTATAACC
>AWOL01S0020562.1:0-16286 GCA_000715115.1 Nicotiana otophora
GTATTGAGGGATCTCTCATGTTGTTTAGTCGTGGGGTGAAGTAGATTCTCATGTCTTGTTGATGAGTTTGGAATCGAGAAGATTAAGTGATTGCTTTGTAGTTGTGGCTGTGAAAGGGTCTAAAGAGATGTCAGTTTGAGGCTGAGCAGGTGGGTTATAACCTTCGAGGTAATCTACAGATGTGTGATTTGCAGGTGGGTTACAACCTGCGAGGTAATCTACGGATGTGTGATTCTTATAATGTTGTGTGGAGGCATTCTTTTCTACCAGTTGGGTATATTTGTGCGATTTGAGTTTGGATCGATTGTAATAGTTGACCTTACTATCATGAGGATGAATGTGAGGTTTGCAGACGATTTGAGGTATTATATGGTTTGTGTTACATGGGCTTACGAAGGATTTAGTTGAATTTCAGTGCGGGATTCTAGCAGTAATAGAGTATGGGTATCGTGATGTTATCGACTGTTTTGTTCTATGGCTTTGAGCCAAGTGAGGTAGTCTACTATCGACGAGTTGTTTGCATGGTTATGTGTCAGATTTGTTTCGATTTAGGGTATACTGATAAATCAGTTATGACTTGCAAAGGTCGATATCGAGGATGACTCGAGTAAAAGAATTTCATGATACATGTTGTATTACACTCTATGGGTATATGGGAATCATAAACATATATGAGTGGTTATTCGCGAAGGATGTAGGGTACATGGAGTAGGAATTTGCTCGATTGCTTAGGAGTGTGGGCCACTCCCTTGGGTGTTAGTGTACTAATAGGGCACAAGTCGTTCGGTCCGTTTGGTCGGCTCAATTGAGATTTGGGTAGAGTGGATGACTCTTGAGAATAGTTCTAATGGATTCACGATTTATATCTAGAAGTTTGGAATTTTCAGGATTTGTATATTGCTAGAAAACTGAGATTTACATTGGATGGTGTCGAGACTTATGGCATTTTTATACCATTATGGATTATGCATTTCTGCGTCAAGAAGGTGAAGGAAATAGTTTTATGTTCACATAAGGTCTCTTTAGAGTGGGTACCGGTTTATGGGCCTTATGGTACTTTGGGGTGCTTAAGAGGGAAGTCAACGGTTTATGGGCCTTATGGCGTTGTGGTTTTATAATAGGGTCTCTTGTGTGGTGAATTTTGGAAGGGACTTGGAGAAATATTATAGCGTGGTAGTAGGTTGGATCAGCACAGTAATGGATATAATCGGTTCTTTGGGTACTTATGATGTGGCTAGTCTCCACAAGTGTTTCGTGGCAATGCTCTTGGGTTTTGTGATGACCAAAAACCTAACCCGTCGTGATGGTGCCTATCGTGATACTAGGCAAGCCGAACTTTCCAAAACACTTTCAAAATTTAATAGAAATAAATTAAGACATTTAAAATAACCGGAGATTTTCATAAAATGGGGGTAAAACCCAAATAAAACATAAGTGCATAAAACATAGCCCGACACCGGGGTGTCACTAAGTCATGAGCGTCTAATAACCAATCTAGAAATAGAGTCTACTACAGTCTATGCCAAATGCCAATACAAGAGAGAAAAGATAATAAGAAAGGAGAAACAAAGATTGCGGACGCCGACAGCTACCTCGTAAGTCTACGATAATCAGCCCGCACACGAACTCAGTGACCGCCTGAACCGTACAAACCTGGATCTGTACATGAAGTGCAGCGTGTAGCATGAGTACAACCAACTCAGCAAGTAACAAAATTAAATAAGGAACTGAGAAGCAGTGTCGAACTATAATAATATAGATCATTTCAAAAGTTTTCAATAAAGAATGAATATGCTTTCAAATCCGGTGGTATAAGTCAAATCAGTTCGAGCCCAAGTAAACCAGATATGAATCTTCCTGAAATTTCACAACAACATCAGATAGCAACTCAGTGCAACAATAAATAAAAGCAAGTACAGCCTCTCAAGGCAACAGTCACTCAACTCATCTCATCAGCTCATACTCTCGGCTCTCAACCCTCAAGACACATTCTCAATAGGTACTTGCGCTCACTTAGGGTGTACAGACTCCAGAGGGGCTCCTTCCAGCCCAAGCGCTATATCGCTGCAGCGTGCAGACCGACCCTATCATATAAGTAGCCATAAGGCTCATTGTGGTGTGCAACCCGATCCACAGTCCATAAATAGCCATGAGGCTCGTTGCGGCGTGCAACCCAATCCATATACCCTCACATAGTTCACAGCTTGGCACACAGGACCTATCTCACTCACTGACCTCTCCATCCGCTCGGGCTCACAGAATATCATAATAATCGTCCCAAATAGAGAATACAACAAGTATCAACAAGCAATGAGAGGGAACAAACATATACACACAAGTAAGACTGTGCTTGAGTACAAGACAACAATTAGCAGTCAATTCAACAAGTATACGACTGCTGCGGGTCCCAACGGTGATATCATAAGGCCTAAGCATGGCTTCTAACATGAAAGGCAGTCAATTTCTCAAAGGCAAGGAAACACAAGTAATAACAATGGCTATTTGACTTTACAGTCTCACGGGACGGACCAAGTCACAATCCCTCACACTGCACGGTGCATGCTCACACCCCGTCACCTAGCATGTGTGTCACCTCCAAACACTCACATCATACCAATCCTCAGGGTTTCATACCCTCAAAACCATATTTAAAACTGTTACTTACCTCAAACGTGCAAATACCCTACTCTGCAATGCCTTTGCCCTTAGAATCAATCTCCAAACACTCTGAATCTAGCCATAAGCAGTACGAGATAACCAATATTGGTTAAAAGTATCAATTCCACAAGCAAACTACTAAAATATATCCCAAAATCCGCAATCGGCTCACCCCCTCCCCCGGGCCCGCGTCTCGAAACCCGACGAAAGTTACAAAACTCGAAAAGCCCATTCACTCATGAGTCTAACCATACCAAATTTATAACAATCCGGCCTCAATTACATACCCCAACAGTTTCCTTGAAAATTCTCAAAATATCGCCTCTCTTCTGAGCTTCTCAAGTCCAAAATCTAAAATGAAAGTCCAACCCTCGAGCTAGTGTTTTTCTGCCCAGAAATGCCGCACCTGCGGTCCTCTTGTCGCTTCTGTGGCACCACACCTGCAAAAATTCAATCGCAGGTGCGGATTTCACTTAATAATCCTAACCTTTCTCCTGCGGCCCCAAGACCGCATCTGCGCCTATCGCAGGTGCGGGAATCCGTCGCACCTGCGGCCATCCTTCGCACTTACGCCCAGCTGCCTGCATCTGCGACCCTTGCAGGTGCGGAAAAATCTTCGCACCTGTGGATCCTTCCAAGCTCCTTCTTGGCCAGAATCTGCGGCTCTTTCTTCGCTTATACGGAGTCACACCAGCGGTTCCCACTCTGCAGGTGCGGTTACACCCGTAGCAGCAGCTTCAGCTGCATTTCCTTAACTCCCATCAAGTCGTTAACACCCCGAAATCACCCCCGAGGCCTCCGGGACCTCAACTGATCATACCAACAAGTCATGAAACCCCATGCAAACATAGTCAAACCTTCAAATCACTCAAGACAATATCAAAACATCAATTACACCCGGATTCAAGCCTAACCAACTTCTAAACTTTCAACTTCCGCAAACGATGCCGAAATCTACCAAACCACATATGATTAACCTTTAATTTTACACATAAGTCATAAATGTCACCACGCACCTATTCCAACTTCCAGAAATCCAATCCGACTCCGATATCAAAATTTCCACTATCGGCCAAAATCGCCAAAATTCCAACTTTCGCCAATTCAAGCCTAATTCTACTATGGACCTCCAAATCACATTCCAGATGTGCTCCTAAGTCCAAAATAACCTAAAGGGGATAATGGAACCATAACAATTCAAATACGAGGTCATTTTCTGACAAGTCGACATCCGGTCGACCTTTCCAACTTAAGCTTCCAATTAAAAGACTAAGTGTCTCAATTCACTCCAAAACTACTCCGGACCCGAACCAACCAACCCGGTAAGACATAATATAGTTGTAAAGCACAAAAGAAGTAGAATTGGGGGAAACAGGGCAATAACTTTTGAAACGACCGATCGGGTCATTACAGGTTTTGGCGACCTGTGTGGCTGGGTGAGTTAGAGAGATTCAGTTCTCATAGCTTGGTTGTGTGCAAATGGTCTTCGAAGAGTTCTTAATGGGTTTTACCACAGTTCAAGGAGTATATTTCCTACCGACGTGAGGAATATTTTGCATATTGGGACTTTCTCCGAGATAAGATCGAATGGAAGGTTTCTGATCGATCGGGTATGTATTATGCTTGTGACTCAGAGTTGATTATGATGTGGTGTATTGTGTGGGATTGAGATTTGCATATACAAGGTCACGGGTCAGTTTGGAAGAGAAGGGTATAAATTCATAGGCAGCATGGACGGTTTCAGATGACTAGGTAAATGATATTACTAATCGGTATAGCCTGATGAGAGTATACATTTTAGAAGGGGCAATGTGTTTTGATTTATGGATACTTCATTGGTATTTTGGGACTCTCCTAGTTGATCGACTACTGATATTCAAATTTTGCTATGTGGCACGGAAGGATTTTAGAAGTATTTCTCGTGGGAGGATCGTGTATGAGAGATGTGTTAGATATGGTGATTCGTGTGTTCTATGGATTTGGAGACTGGGAATGCTCAGGAGCGGATTGTTTCATGGTTGTGGACTGTGAAGTCATGGCTGAAGCTAGCCAGATGATAGTATGTGTTATAATTCAGTCATTGTGGGTTTTCGAAGGGTTATTTATCTATTTGTGGGTGACCGAAGTTGATTTGGGGGTCCATTAGTGGGCCCAATTAGGATCTGTATTCTACACCGAGCCAGATTGGTTGGCGCCATACTACTATTATTGAGGAATGTACCATTCGGTTGTCGTTGAGCTTATTCGTGTTCTGAAATGATTTGTGAGTTGCTCACCTATGCTACGAGGGGTTGCGATTCGTGGGTTATATGTACACCCGACGTGGTTCTATTTGGGCTTTATAGTGGAATTTAAGTGAGATGAGTATTTGGGTATTGCGTGATTGATTGCGCGTTGGCTATGTTCTTTCCGCATTGTGGTATTGTGTTATTTGCTCTCCGTGGTTACGGTAATGCACTTTGGGTACTTGATGTCAAATTTCGCGTGGTCATTGATTTTGAGCATGGTGGTTGAAGTATTTCATATGGACCAGTGTTTGGGTAGGGTCAAGCATTGCAGCAGAGTTATGTTAAGATATGATCCTTTATGTTTAGATTTGTGTGTCTTGGTTCTACCAGGTATGATGGGTTCATAGCAATTCGGTTGTGGTGGTACTTGTTGAACTTGCGAGATGGTTCCCTCGTTTGATTCATCTTTCCATGATTTGAGTATATTTGAAATGTTATTTATTGGTGCACGGATTGCACGGGTTATGGCTTTAGATTGTATTGATATGTCATGTCACTAGAGTGGCCGGGTTAGATGAGATGAGGTCATTAGACCTAGAATAGATACTGTCGTAATTGATTACAGCATGGTTGGAAGGACAATATCGAAAGTCAGCTTAGAAATGTTCTATAATTCTTGTCGAAGGAGATGGAGTACCATGACTTGTCGATCTAATGAATAGTTATGAGTTCTGTATGTTTCTTTCATCATTGGTAGTGTACGAAGGTTTAGAACGAGGCTTTGTTTGATATGAGGTTGTTATCGGTATTGGATCGATTTGAGCAGCTACAGTGATTAGAAATCATTACTTCGAGCATTTGAGCTATGTGGTATTTGAGTTTGAGTATATGAGTTATGGTTACGGCTTTTGGTACAGCTTGTTCATACATATACAATATGTAGATGCGAAATTCTGATCTTATAAGAAATTTCGGATGCTGGAAATTGGATTCGAAGGCTTGTGGGCTAGGTTGAATTGAGAAATTTAAGTTGTGTTATGTTATCGGACCTGTATAGGATAGGGTGATGTGGGGTCACCCTCGGGTATGTGCATGGTAAGGTTATACGGAGGTTTGATGGCTTCGAGAACAACTCTGGACAAATTCGAGGACGAAAGTATGTTTAAGTAGGGGAGGATGTAACGACCCGACCAGTCGTTTTGATATATTTTGACATATGTGAATTGTCGGTTTTGGTTTTTAGGCTATTCAGAATAGATTTGGAAGAATGAATTTCATTGTTGAAGCTTTAAAGTGGGAGAGTTGACCAAGTTTGACTTTTTGTGAATCTGAACCCGAAACGGAGTTTTGATGATTTTGTTAGCTCTGTTGAGTTATTTTGTACTTAGGAGCGCGTCCAGATTGTGATTTGGAGGTTCGTAGTAGAATTTGGCTTAAAATGGCGAAAGTTGGAATTTTGGAAAGTTTGACCGGGAGTTGACTTTTTGCTATCATGGTCGGATTTTGATTCTGGAAGTAGGAGTAGGTCCGTAATGTCAAATGTGACTTATGTGCAAAATTTGAGGTCAAATCGGACGTAATTTGATAGGTTTCGGCATCGGTTGTGGAAGTTTGAAGTTTCAAAGTTCATTGAATTAGAATTGAAGGGTGATTCGTCGTTCCGATGTTGTTATGTGTGTTTTGAGGCCTCGAGTAGGTCCGTATTATGTTATAGGACTTGTTGGTATGTTTGGACGAGGTCTCGAGGGGCTCAGGCGTATTTCGGATAGATTTCGGATTATTTTCTTCAATGTTGCTATTGCTGGTTCTGGTGTGACCGCACTTGCGGCTGTGCACATGTGCGATGGTCACAGAAGTGACGAAGGGGTCGCAGGAGAGGAAATATCGCTAGGAGCAGGGTTCTGCAGAAGCGGAGATCGCTTCGCATCTGCGAAGGCGCATATGCGGTGAGTTAAGCGCAGAAGCGGTTGGCGGCGCAGAAGCAATATTTGGGCACGCACATGTGAGTGCGCAGATGCAGGTAATTACTGCAGGTGCGAAGGCAAGCCTCCAATGCTTCTCCGCATAAGCGTGATATTTGGTCGCAAAAGTGAGACCGCAAAAGCGGCTAATGTGTCGCAGGTGCGAAAGTGCTGGACAGAATGATAAATACAAGGGTTCGCAATTTTGGCTTCATTTTAACATTTCTAAGCTCGGATTGAGGCGAATCTTCAAGCAAATGTCACCATATGAATTGGATTAAGTGTTATCTACTCGGGTTTTGGTTATATTTCATGAATCTACCTTCGGTTTGGTAATTGGATTGTGCATTTAATGAGGAAATTGGGGGTTTTGGCCTAAAGTTTCATAATATGAATATTTGAGTTTTGAACATCGAATTGGAGTCGGGTTTGAGTGAAACTAGTATGGTTGGACTCGTAATTGAATGGGTTGTTGGATTTTGTAAATTTTGTCGGGTTCCGACATGCGGGCCCAGGTTAGGCCTTTGGCCGATTTTGGGCTTTTGATTCAAGATTTGATCTTTTTAGATCGGGATTGGTTCCTTTAGCATTGTTTGATGTACTTGAGTTGTTTTTGGTTAGTTTTGAACCGTTCGGAGGTCAGATCGTGCGGGATGGCATAATTGGAGCATCGCTTGGCTTGCTCGGCATTGGTATTGGCTTGTTCAAGGTAAATAACTCTTCTAATCTTGGAGTTGAGGGGATAAAACCCCGAAATTCGTGTTATGTGATTTGTGTTGAGGTGACGCACATGCTAGGCGACGGGCGTGCACCATGTAAATTGGGACTCTGTTGTTTCCATGGCACTGAATAGTGGCCCTATTTTGTTGATATCTGTGTTTTCACCATGTGCTAAAGTAATTGAGCTGTCAATCATGCTAGATATCATGTTTAGGCTTTATGCCGATATGTTGGGACCCATAATGGTTGTTTCTTGCTGTCATCTTATTGATTTCATTGATATTTCATACTCAGTCATATTCATGCATTCATATCATATCTCAGTCTCAGTTGTTATTTATTGATATATCATATCATTGTTGTCGGGCTAGTTTCATGACATCGTGTGCCCGTGAATGAGACTGGAGAGATTGATGACTGAGTGAGGCCAAGAGCTTGATTATGAGTGACAGTTATGGGATTGGACTGCACACCGAAGCATGGTATATTGATTTATGCCTGGATCTGGCTTATGATAGCGCTTGGGCTGTAGGAGCACCTCCGGAGTCTACACACCCCCAGTGAGTGCGGTTGATTATATTGAGGGATAGATCTTCCCTAGACATGGATCTTGTCTGAAGCATTTATATACATAGAGATGGATCTTCTCCATAGGGCCGGATTGGCCTTCCTCGGTAGTGAGTGACTGATGGTCAGTGATGTATGTATTCCAGGATGGATCTTCCCTGGACCGTATGGGCCATATACAGTACCGAGTGGTTGATCATGATGAGTGGAAAGTGTGAGACAATGCAATTTAGTATTTTGAGAGTGTGAGTACATGATTAATTTTTCAGATACATGACATTGGCATGCACACATGACATACAGGCATAGAGATGCATTTTTCCTTATGTTGTACGGTATTATGTGGTCCATGACTTTTTGCACACATTGATATATCGGCATAGAGCAGTATTTCACACTTGTTATCTGGAAAGAAAATGAAACATCTTATTTATTGTGGAAGATATTTTGAAAAATTACAGTTTTCAAACTTACTCGTATTTTTGGCATTTTCGGTAAAAGATTTGGGTTTTCACTAAGATACTTGAAAAGTATGACTATTTTCTGGAACTGTGAACGAGACAATTTACTTTTGAGATACATATTTTATTACTTGTATTATGATGTTATGAACTGTTGTGGGATATTGGTATTGGACCCGACCTTCTGTTAGCTCGTCACTACTTTCCACCTAAGGTTAGGTTTGTTACTTATTGAGTACATGGGGTTGGTTGTACACAAACTACACTTCTGCACCTTGCTTGCAGATGTTGGTTGTTGATGTTGCTATGATCGATGGAAGCTGAATTGAAGATGTACCTGCGTCCCGGTTGTAGCTACCTCTTGTTCGTGGTAGCTTTAGATCTGTAAAACTCTGTTTATGTCCTTTTCAAACAGACGATGTATTTATTTCATTTCAGCTTTGTAAATTCTATTCTTAGAAACTCATGATTTATACTACCAGTTCTTGGGGAAATGTATTAGTTTCATATATTTTCTTTTAATTAATTGCCTTATTAAATTTCATTGGAATTAGATAGTTGATGTTTGGCTTACCTATCAGGTTGGGTTAAGTGCCATCACGGCCAGGTGGATTTCGGATCGTGACATGGGTTCTTTCTAAGACGCTTATGTAGTGGTTCGTAGATTTTCTTAATGTTAGGGATGAAGTCTGCAACATAGTTAAGGCTTCCTAAGAACCTTTGTAATTGAGTTTTGTGTGTTAATTCATCAGGGAATTTGGATGAGAACTTAATGGGTCTACATATTGGTTTGTAGGTTCCTTGGTTTAGGTCATGTCCTAAGAATATGATGGTTGTTTGAAACAACTTAATATTCTTAGCACTTACTACTAAACCATTATGTTTTGCAATCTTAACGAATGTATTTAAGTGTTTAAAATGAGAATCTATGTCCTCTGAGAATATTAGAACATCATCAATATAAACTATTGACATATTACTATATGGGTTGAATGTATTATTCATAATATTTTGGAATTCTGATGGGGCATTTTTTAACCCGAAAGGCATAACATTCCATTAGTATTGTCCAAGGGGGACATTGAAAGAAGTTTTATATTTATCTTTTTCGCTAATTTGAATTTGCCAGAAACCTGACTTCATGTCAAATTTGCTATAGATATTAGCTTTGTAAGTTCTTTTTAACAAATCTCTTTTATTAGGTATCGGGTACCTAATCCATTGTAGAACTTTGTTTAACGTTTTATAATTAATGACAAGTCTGGGAGCTCCTCTTTCTTTTTCTGCGCTATTGTTAACGTAGAAAGCTGCACAGCTCCATGGTGATTTTGACGGTCTTACAATCTTCTTTTTAAGGAGATCATTAATTTCGTTTTTACAAATTTTCATGACATCATGATTCATTTGAATAGGCCTTGCCTTTGTGGGTATGGCATGTTCTGTGAATTCATTTATATAAGGTAGCTCAACTACATGTATTTTCCTTTCCCGGGAGGCATAGGGTAATTCTGAACAAACTTCAAGTTCGAGTTTTTCTTGAAACTTTTTAATCTTTTCCTCCATTCCCGGGGTTTTTAAAGTTTGTTCAGTTTTGTGAACTTTTATGTAATTTTTTAAATAATTTACCTGATTTGAAAGCAAGTTTATTTTTAAAATAGTTTTTGATTTGAGGAAGTCACTTTCCTCTCTGGAGATAAAATTTAGATAAGGAAATTTTATTTCCTTTCCTAATATTGTGGTGCAAATTGCATTCAAGTTATTATGATATGGTTTAATCTGAGTTATAAATAGTATTCCTAGGATAATTTCTTCATTTATATCCCTGCTTACCACAAAATCGTTTATAAAGCAAATTCCATCATTACCGATATGGGCTTTTGGTAACTTATAATTTATATTTAGTTTTTCTCCTGTGGCAGAATGTAATTTTGTAGTACTCTTTGGGAAGTTTTCAAATCTTAAAGAAGATGAACAGTGAACCTAAGGACAGTATGAGAGGTTTAGCCTCTCATACTTAGCAACATGGCTCTGATACCATTCAAAGGATCATGGGTTTTATAATCAAAATTAAAAAATAAATGCGGAATTTAAATAGTAAGTAAGAAATACTAACTTGATAAGAGCTTTATTCAAACATAAGCAAACATTTTACAGAGAGAGATAGAGAGAAGGGACAGAAAGCAAATCTTGGGAAATTTTCTCATGTCTAACGATTACAATTTGAAAGCCTTTCATAGACTTCTGAAAATTGTTGAGTTAATCTCAACCTTACGAATGAACGGTCTTAGACTGATGTCTTCTGCTTTGCCGAAGGGGCAAGGTACTATTCTTATCCTTTTGCAGTTGTCGTTGTCAAGTGACTCTTCCTTTTCCGAAGAGTCATTTGCTTTTTGAAAAAGCTATTTTTTTGTTGGAAGAGTCATATGTCTTCTTCTGAAGGGGCCAGATGCTATTCTTCGTCTGCATAGGCATGGTAAGCTTGGGCTATCCCCTGTGAGTCTTCCATGTCTCCATTATTTTCTGGTGAGGAAGATGCTGAGGCTGCTTCTAGCATGGCTTGTACTTCTGTTGGATTTAGTGTATCAATATTTGCCAAAACTTCTAAGAGTTTCTTTTTTAATTCTATTTGGGAACTGGATGATCCCGCTCTGCTTGCTGCTTTGGACTTAGACTGGTTTGCTTTTACTTCAGGCACCCACCCTTTAATCCTTTGAATTTTAACTAGGTATTTAATTCAGTCAATTTCTTCAATGGCGAATGAACAGCTGATTATGTAGGAAATTCGATTTGCAAAGTAGTATTTGCATAACTTAATATGTTCAAGTAGCGTGGAGATTTCATGCTCGTTTTGAAATCTTTCATGGTGTATTTGGAAGCTCTTGGGCATTGTCTGCTCAGTTCCTCCAAATTTCTTTCACCAGTCATAAAATCATCTGGGAATGACTGATTTCATCATTTGT
This sequence comes from Nicotiana otophora, assembly GCA_000715115.1. Lineage (NCBI taxonomy): Eukaryota > Viridiplantae > Streptophyta > Magnoliopsida > Solanales > Solanaceae > Nicotiana > Nicotiana otophora. Next base: position 11,556 of record AWOL01S0020562.1, read on the forward strand.
TCGCTGTATTTTACAAACCATGTATAGGTATTTTGGCGTAGGTATAAAACGTTATACCATGCTTCTGTATAATCAAAACAATTATAGGTTTGAGGACTATGTTGTTTTGATAGCACAATCGGGGTGTGTAAATGGCCCATACCCTATTCAAAAGGACTAAAAATCTTATTAATAGTGAACCTAGAGTATTTAATACTATCTGGGTCTGTATTATCTTTTAACTCATGCTCTATGGATATTGATCCTTTATCTATCAGGATAAATTCATAGTACCTTCTTGTTTTGAGAGGTTCACTAGATTCTACATAATATAGCTTGACCAGAGGGGATAGCCCAAGCTTACCATGCCTATACAGACGAAGAATAATATCTGACCCCTTCAGAAGAAGACAGATGACTCTTCCGACAAAAGAAAGCTGCTTTTTCAAAAAGCAAATGACTCTTCGAAAACGAAAGAGTCACTTGACAACGACAACCGCAAAAGGACAAGAATAGTACCTTGCCCCTTTGGCAAAGCAGAAGACGACCCTTCAGCAAAGTAGAAGACATCAGTCTAAGACCGTCCATTTGTAAGGTTGAGATTAACTCAACAATTTTCACATGAGAAATTTTTTCAAGATTTTCTTTCTCTCCCTTCTCTCTATCTCTCTCTGTAAAATGTTTGCTTATGTTTATATAAAGCTCTTGTCAAGTTAGTATTTCTTACTTACTATTTAAATTTCACATTTATTTTGTAATTGTGATTATAAAACCCATGATCCTTTGAATTGTATTAGAGCTATGTTGCTAAGTATGAGAGGCAAAACCCCTCATACTGTCATTAGGGTTCGTCGAAATCTTGTTTGTCATGTTCATGTTAAAAATTTTAATTACTCTATAATGTTCATCTTTGCATATGTTCATTGTTCATCTTCTATAAAACTTCAGATCTTATTCTATAGTGTGAGGTTATCGTTCTATGTTCATAGTGTGAGGGATCCTTGTAGGATGTTGATCAAACCTTATTAAACTGCTGCCAGTTGCCGTCATCCATAGGCTAGGGAGTGCCGTGAGGCAGGACACGACAGGACATAGTTAACACATTTGATCCTCAACCCCCAATATAACTTAGAACTAAGAACACAACCAAGATAACTTAAGAAATAGATCATTAAGTAAAGAAGAAGATAAATAGTAGACACTATACAGTTAGGAACATTATAGAACTGTTAAGACTAATAATACATAATGGGATAACAGAGAAAATAAACTTACGCCTTAAAGATAGTATGCTTCCCAAATACTGGTAAAACTTTGAAAAGTTTTTAAATGAAAAAACATCCTTCATTTAGAAGACTAAACTTTTATAATAAAAACAAATGGTAGTTTTTAAAACAATTAAGAAAAATTGATAGAAAAATCTTTTGTGCTAATTACAATATTCATGTTTATAAAGACCTTATATTTATTAAATCAAGAAAGCAAACCTTGTTAGAAATAACAGAAGAAATAAAAAATTACGGACAAGCTTTAATTTGTTATAAAAACCAAAGAACTTATATTATTTTTAATTTAAAAGCAATAAAGTTTTTAAATATTTATTATTTTGTTCAAGAATAGCGAATAGCGTTTCTATAGTATTTTCATCAATTCCTAAGGTGTTAATAGTTTTCTTTTTCTTATTGATGAGTGGGCATTCATTATCTCTATGCCCTGTCTTTCCACATGACCAACATTTATTACCGTGTTCCTTTTGGAACGCCTTTTGAGTCTTCTCTTTTTAGGGATTCCTTCCTTCTTTTCTTTACGCTTATGGTGTCTTTTGGATTTTTCAGAAGATTTCTTATGTTGTTTTGCTCTTTTAGATGGATCAGTATTTGTTTTAAAACCAAAGTCTTGGCAGAAACTACCTAACTCTATTTTGGATTGAAGTCTGTCCTTTTAATAAGACTTTTAAGTTTTAGGTCCATACATAAGTCAAGACCAGTTACATTAATAAAACTGATTAAATCTCCATATGTAAGGTTATCATAAGGGATTTGACCATTAAATCTATCTTTGATTTTTGTTCTTACCTTTTCGGAAAATAATCTTGGTAGACCGCTGATAAATCTTTCTTTCCAGAAAGCATTACTGCAGTCTTCTCTAATCATTACCTTTTCTATGAACATATCTTTATACCACCTAAAATTTGTTAATTTTGGGCAGTTAAGATTATTAAGAAGTTCTAAACTCCTGTCTTGAAAAAGTTTTGGTTCTCCAATAAAGTGTTTAGCAATACAATAGATTAAAGTTGCAGAAGCATCTTCTCTAGCTTCTTGTTCTGCAACTTGCATATTATCTTTGGTTTTTACTACAATTTCTATTGTAGTAGATCCCAGGATTTGACCTTTATTTTCTTTGGAGAGATAATTATCCCACCAATTTTTTAACATTCTAGTGCATCCCGAAATTATTAATGTTGCAGCATATTTGTCTGATGCATTTTTTATTTTATAAGTAGTAACTTCAATTCCAATTTCATGAAGTTTTTTATAGATTTGGCTTTCTGCCAATCCATCTATGTTCTACTCTGTGATACCAGTTTCATTATGACTGGCGCTAGTTAAATAGATACCTTTTATAAGGGAAGTCTTCTTTTGTCTTTAGAGCAGTATATTCGCTTTCAACAGAACTAATTTATTCTATAAATTATGAAGTTCTATTGTTTTATCATTATTACTAGTGCTAGCTTGGTTGGAAACTGCATTAGAGATAGTTAATTTAGATTTAAGTGGTTCTTTTATTTTTCCTAGACGTTCATCAGTAAAATCGAACTTTTCTTTTAATTCTGGAAATTCTGGAAGTTTTATTTTTGGATGTGTTTCGATTTTAGAAGTTGTTATGGACCTTGTGGGAACCCCTAGTGATAACAACACGATAGGGGTCCAAGAATTACTAAAGAAAATCAAGAAACGTGCGAAAGCTAAAAGAAAATAAAGAAACAAAAAAACAACGGAAAATTAAAGATAGATTGAATTTAAGAAACTCTTTCTTGAATTCAAGAAGTCTATTCTTGAAGTTCAATCCTAACAACAACAATTAGCTAACAGAGAACTAATAGCCTTTGGTAGAGAATTAAAAATAAGAGATAGATTGTGAAACCCGACCCTTTAGAATAATAAGAACAACAATAAGCCTAAACTTATCACCTTTCTTGAATACCTAGAAGTGATCTAAGATTTCGAAAGAGTTTAATCTTACCACCTTAATTTGAGTCTTGAAGGTTGAAGAATAAATCCAAGAGTAGCCACACACAAGAGTGCAAGCAAAATCTCACAATATTTATTGATATTGTCTATAATCTAAAATCTAAAAACAAAGAAGACACCCCTTTATATAGATAGGGGGTCACGAAATTCCTACGTAAAAACAAGGAAATAATGTCCTAAACTACTTTGGACAACAAGCCCAAATACCTTAGGAAAAGGAAAAATACTATGAAACAAAAACCAAGTCAATCGTGGAAAGTAACTCCAACAATCTTAGGAAAAGGAAAACATAACCTTAATTACCTAGGAAAGCAATAAATATAGTACCAAAATTTATGGAAATAAGTTAAAACCAATCTTGGATAGAATCTTTAAAGTCCCAAACCAATCATGGATAGGATCTTGGAAATCTTGAAGGCGACTTGCAAGAAACTTGGCACCAACTTGTACCCAACTTCTATTACGCCTATTGAACCTTTCTTGGGCAGAAAGTAAGTCCTTTTTATGTTATAAAAATATGGCTTCATGTAGGACTTATTGGTCTGCAAGTTTGGATATATGTTTAGGTACCAAATAGGTCCAATAGTGGTCTGATTTGAACCTTCTTCAGAGGATGTCTTTTGGGATATAATCCACCTTTTCTTGAACATGAATTTGGACCATAAAATAATTATAATACCTAGACAACTCATATCCTTTTATCCTTGAGCTCTCCATCCTAATTAACAACTTTTTTATTTTCACTTGAAGTCTAATGACCTTGTTTTTCAACTCTTTATCTTGACATCTTGTTAAAGGCCCTCTTTGAAATTCCAAAACTTCATTCTTGTCCTTGAATAGATTTGAGCTTCCTAGGATGCTATCACCTAGTTTATTTGTATCTCTTAATTGGTTTGATACCACATGTAATAGGTTATTTGTGTAATTATTTTGCACAATAATTTTATTAATATCTTTGTTAGTTTGTCCACTTTCAATGTGAACTCTTTCTCTTTTGAAAGGGGAAGCTGTGATTACTTCACTTTGACTAGTATTAGAATTTCTTCTAAGGGTGGAGTAGTGGCTTCTATTATACCTTTGTTTTTGGTATACCACTTATTAACTAACATTTGAAGGGATTCTTTTTAATTTGGTATTTTACGGTAATAGAACTGGAATTCCGCCCAATTACTAGATTTTTGTGTGCTATAGCCCACGCTTTCCGTATGGGCCCCGGAGCCGGGACTCGGATAGCCTAAGATTTTTCTGGGCTATCAAAATGACCTAAGGAACCATAGTCACCTCTGCGTCATGATCGTTCCTTGTTTTTTGGAGTTTTACAGCCATAAAACTGAAATCCTGCCCGATTACCAGATTCACATGCCTTCCGCATGGTCCTGGGCTGCCGTACCCGTATCGCCTAAAAGTATTTTGTGCCATCAAAAACGTCCTAAGAAAATATAGTCACCTCCCCCCCTCCCCCCCCTCCCCCCATGACCGTTCCTCATTATTTGGTGTTTTA
>AWOL01S0020562.1:17992-37696 GCA_000715115.1 Nicotiana otophora
GCCCGATTCCCATATTTTTGTGTGGCCCACGCCTCCGCTGTGGGCCCGAGCCTCCGAACCTGGATCGCCTAAAAGTTATCCGGGACATCAAATAGAACCTGAGAAACCAAAGTCACTGCCCTGCCATGACCGTTCCTCATTATTTGGTGTTTTACGGCCATAAAAGTGAAATTCCGCCTAATTGTAGATTTTCTTGTGCTATAGACTACGCCTTCCGTATGGGCCCGGGTCTCCGGATCCGGATCACCTAAATATTTTTCGGGCCATCAAAACTGACCTAAGGAACCATAATCACCACATCGCCATGACCGTTACTCGTTATTTGGCATTTTACAGTCATATAACTGGAATTTTACCCGTTTACCAAATATTCCGCTGCTATAGCCCATGACTTTCGTATGGGCTCGGGCCCCTGGACGTAGAGGAGGTGGTGATGGCGGTGGAAAAGGTGAATGATGGTCATTGGTGGTTGGTAGTAGTTGGTGGCAGTGTACGACATGTCATGTGTTATCCCCGTTGTAACCCAACCGACACGTTTCTGCTTATCCCTTCCCAATTATTGGATAATGTACCTTCATAATTCCATAGGAAAGGATTTGGCGGTGGTGATGGGATGGTGAACATGGTTGTGGAAGAGGAGGTGACCAAAGTGGTGTCCGCGGCGGCAGTTATGACGGGGGTTGATGTGGGTGCCATGCAGGTTTGCACCCTTGTCGTTAAGGTACAATAATACCCAAACTTTTAAAGCTTAACCAATGAGCCAAATCATAACTTATATATAATTTATGCACTTTTTAATATAGATATTAATCACAAATGATATTTGCTTTATTGTTTGAAATTGAAACTCTTAGATTGAAATTGATATGCACATCCACAATACCGCAAATATTTCAACTTGGAACTCATTTTCTTGATAATATTTCTATAAGAATGAACTAAAATGTTGCACCAATTTTGGTGGAAATGCAAATTGAATGGGCTGTTTTTCTCAAAATTGACTTGGCTGTCGGGCTAGATCTAGAAAATATACCTGAAAACAAAAATAAATCACGTCAATCCGACAACCGAGGGAAAAATTATTATCGTTTAAAGTTTTAATTATTCATAACTAATTTTCTATGCTTGTGCTCTCTAGTTTTGTATAACAATGCGGTGTTACTATATCAATTTCCACCAATATATGATACTTCAACCTCATGTTGACCTCTGATTATGTATCATATTATTGTATTGTTAGATGATTATATATGATTTACTATACACATTGTAAATAGTTGAGGATGCAAAATCTATATAATCCTTGTTGGTAATCTGTGTTTGAAATCATAAAATCAGAGGAAAAGAAAACACTACTTCAATAAATAAATCCTATAATAATTCTGAGCCCACAAGTTGCTTGTGTGTCCTTAAAGAATTTAATTCCCTTACTGTTGCCCAAGATTATGGATTACTTTTACCCAGGATAGAAAGAAAAAACTATTCTATAATACTGGCAATCAAAACTACAGAACTTTAGCGAACTCAGCACATGGAGAAAATCAAACTTGACACTATATTTATTTGGAAAAACATTATATTTATTTGGAAAAATAATGCAACAATGTAGAAAAGAGGGGAGAAGTTTTCAGATTTTCCATCACTGAAAAATGAGGCAAAGCCTCTAAATTTATAGACAATGAAAAGGGTGAATTGAAGAGGTGCAATCCAAAAGGTACCTCTTCCATTTCTCATTCACGAAACCTAACAATCCCCCACATTAATGAGGAATGGTAATATGTTTAAAGAATATCCAAAAAACTTGTGTGATTCGCAAGTAAGGATTAATCGCATCTGAATAAGTAGGTTTTCCTTTGAACTTTCCGTAATGAACATATGTCGGATATGCTCGGTCAATCGGTAGATTTGATATTTTTGGACCGTCGAGTTTTAATGTATACCTAGACAACCATAAGTCACACAATCAACCCTTAACCATCTTTGGTTCTCACTGTTTTGTTCGTTTCAATCATGAACACTGCCCGGTTTCATAAGTGCATGGATAATTGGCCTTACAGAACTCTCCTTGAAGCGGCTAACACTTCACACTTACATAGGTGATTCCTAAACGTGTTATCCCATAGATACACTATTTGATATACCCCGTATCAAAAGTAGAAACTATTAAAAGCCTTAATGTTTTATCCTTGATACTGAACATTGTCTCATCACGAGAATGGACCAAAAAAAATTTTATTTGACAATGTTGAACCGTCATTAATGACTTTGTTTGAGCTCCTTGAACCTAGATCTTTGGATCTCCAGACTTCTAGGTAGAGTTACCTCCACAATGACTTGTCATTGGCCATAGTCCCATTCCCCTTGATGATCTTTCAACTACCTCTCTAGTAAGGCCTTTTGTAAATGGATCTGGCATATTATCGCTTGACTTCACATAGTCAATTATCATAATTTTCCTAGAGAGTAGTTGACTAACGGTTTTATATCTTGTCGTATATGACAATATTTCTTTTGTTATACATAATGCTCCCAGCCCTTCCTATTACCGTTTGACCATCGCAATCTATGCATAGAGGTGCCAATATGTTGGGCTAAAATGGAATTTCTTCAAGAAATTTGGGAGCCATTCCACTTCTTCACCGGCCTTGTCTAAGACTATAATCTCAGCCTCCATTGTAGAGCGGCAATGCACATTTGTTTGGACGATTTTCAAGACATTGCTCCTCCACTGATGTAAAAGTATATACACTTGTGGATTTAGTTTTAGGTTGATCCGGTGATCCAATTTGCATCACTATACCTCCTAATAACCACATGATACTTATTATAGTGCAATGCATAGTCAAGGATATATTTCAAATATCCCAAAACTTATTTTATTGTCATGACAGTTCAATGCGAACTTCCTTATGTCGTAGAGTAAGACGTCTTGACTTTCTATTGCATATCAGATTATTGACTATACTTAATGTAACAAAAGTATAGTATAACAATAGCTGGAATGATTAGCATCAGTTGTGGCCACAATCGTTTAATATATAACACATTTCACAATCATTCCGCTATTTTCAAGCATTTGTATGCTATTTATTCATACATCTATATGATATGCAAATTATAGCACATTTATTCATGAAACTAATCCAACTTGCAATGGATTTTGGTCATGTTCACCTCATTATAGACCAACGTATTAATACATTCATTTATGAACGGTCATTCTTATACAAAACATACTAATACACCTTTCATGAAAAGTCACAACCTTCCAGGTGACACCCTTTCATAAAAGAGCTAAACATTATAAATATTCAATACAGAAAAATTCATTTTTGGAAAGGTACGTAAACAACTTTCGAATTTGTAGTTTTATCACTAGTCATCACTAAGACGGAACAAGTAATGAATTCACCGACTATCATATCAATATCCACTAAGGATTGGTGGGGTTCTAAAATTATATCATTTAGACATTATGTCAAACATTGGCTTTTATCATGCATAAGCTAAAAGCTCCCACATTTTAAATATTTCATCAACATATCATCCACATATAATCAAATATTGACTATATGATTTGAAGTATTCTTTACGTAAACAAATTTGTTTACACTCATTAATTTTGAAATGATTTGACAATATTATTTGGTCAAATCTCACATGTAATTGTTTGGGTGCTAATGTTAGTCCGTAAAGTGACTTAACAAGTCGGCACACCTTTTATTTTTCCCTTCAGGAACCACGAACCCTCAGGTTGTTCCTTGTAAATTGTTTCCTCTAAATCTCAATTTAAGAATGTTGTCTTCACATTCATTTGATGGATTTCAATACCATACACCGTAGCCAATGCTACTAATATCTATATGTACGTAATACTCATAACCGATGAGTATGTGTTAAAATAGTTAAGGCATTCTCGTTATCTATATCCTTTGACAATATTTCTTGCCTTATACATGTCAATAATGCCATTCATTTGGAACCCAATGGTTTGTTGCCTAAAGTAAGATCATCTAACTTCCAAGTATGGTTATTTAATATGGATTCTGCCACGACCCAATTCAGTCTTAGGCCATGGCGCCCAACACCATTGCTAGGAAAGCCAACACTGATCAAACTAATGGTTTCCCGTTTAAATAAAGTACTAAATGGATAACATTTCCCCATTTGTTAGAGAGATTTAGAAATTTGCGAATGTGACATAATTAAAGGAAAGCAAACGAGTACAAATCATAATCATATAAACAAATCCAAAATCATAAGTCTACTAGCGTGTGTGCCAAGACCTGGTATCACATGTATGTGGAAAATCTAGTAGAATATACAAAAGGATGCTAGCCTATTGTCTGAAATGAAATAGAAGAAAAAATAAAACATAAGGGAGACTCCAGCTGCTGCAGAACGGCTCAGAAGAGAGCTCACCATGACGTCTCGAGATGGGGATCAAATCTACACACCAGACTGGTAACCAGATGCACCTGCCTCAGTTCCTGTACAATTAGGTACAGAAGTGTAGCATGAGTATATAAATAATATGTACCCAGTAAGTATCTAGTCTACCCTCGAAGAAGTAGTGACGAGGGGTCGACTCCGACACTTACTAGAGCCAATAACATGAGAATATAAAATTCTAATTAAGCATGGTATACAACAATAAGACTCGGAACAAGAAATAACTGAACAAGTCTTCAGAAATATTTAAAAGCTTGAATCACTTCCTTCCTTTAAAACGTATGATCACAGAAACAATGAATTTATACCTATTGTGAAAAGAACTTCCAGTTCTATTATCACACACGAATACCACCTAGGACGTTCGGCTCAATTCAACATAAATATAAATTGTGCACTGCCAAGGGTCGAACGGCGCGAACCATAGATGCATCTATTACCCCGCTCGCGAATCATACATGCGATGCGGCCAAATATAAATTTATCAATAAATCATAACCTTTCCTTGATTATTTTCAAAATAAAGACAATTTGTCTTGAAGCTTTTAAATCATTAAAAATCCTCAACTCAATTCCATTTGATAAAGTTAACAAATATAATCAAATAACGGTGTCCACAAGCATGGTGTAAACCGAAAACTACCCGGACATAAACAAGAATAGTAGCTACGTACGGACTCTCGTCACTTCGTGCGTACGTAGCCCCCACAAATAACAACACATATTAATTAAGTTCACCTATAGGGTAAGTTCCCTCTTACAAAGTTAGAAAAGAGACTTACCTCGTCTCAAAGCTTACTTCCCAATTCAAGAATGCGCTCAAACCTCCACATTTGATATCAAACGCCTCAGAACTAGACAAACATTATATAAATCGATCAATCTATTACTCAAAAGTTCATATCTCCACTATTAAACTGATTATCCAACCAAAATTGCAAGATTCCTAAAATTCACCCCCGGGCCAACTCGCCCGGATTCTGGAAATGTTTAAATAAAGTTGTTACCCATAACATTAGGAACATCATATATCATTTTCGTGGGAAAGTCTCATTTTTATTAAGCCCTAGAATGTTCATCTCAACCCACGATTTCTACCAATTTTCAAGTGGAAATCTACCCATAACATATGAACTAAACTCATATTTAGAAGAAATTACTTACCGCATAAGACTAGGCCGCAATCCCCTCCTTAGAAGCTCTCCAATTGCTCAAGAGTGGAAGCAAATGTGATAAAGATGGTCATAACCTGTAATAAATGAGGCTCACTACCTACAGCGATTTCTGCACCTGCGGTCATATAGCCGCACCCGCGCCCTCGCTTCTGCGGACAAGGGTCCACTTCTGCGGAATTCACTGGGCCGGCTAGGACCGCTTCTGCTGATAATTACCGCTTCTGTGGTTTTGCTTCTGCGGAGGATGGGCCGCATCTGTGGAACCTGGGCTGCCCTCCTATGGCCGCTTCTGTGAGGCTTGGCCCGCACCTGCGAGCTCGCACCTGCGGCTGACCAAGCACAGGTGCGGTTTTGACAGATCTGGTGCATCAGCTGGTACTCCAAATTCTCATCTTGGTCCGAGCCTCGTCCGATTGACACTCGGGACCCCCAAGGCCCCGCCAGAACATACCAACAAGTTTGGAATCATAACACGGACTCGCTCGAACTCTCAGAATGTCCGAAACAACATTAAAACTAAGAATCGCACCCCAAACCAATTGAATCAAACTTAAGAACTTCAAGTTCTTCAATTTACTCCCAATGCGTCGAAACATACTTAAACTACTCGGAATGACACCAAATTTTACATGAAAATATTAAATGACATTATGGAACTATTCCCGGTCTCGGAATTCCATTTGGACCTCGATATCACCAAAACCCGCTCCAAACCAAATTTAAAGAACTTTTAAAACCTTTAAAAACCAACTTTCACTATTAGGCGTCGAAACACTCCCGGGTCATCCAAACCCCAATCCGAACATATGCCCAAGTCCAAAATTATCATACAAACCTATTGGAACCGTCAAATCCCGATTTTAGGGTCGTTTACTCAAGATGTTGACCGAAGTCAAACTTGGCTTTTTAAGCCAGCCTTAAGGAACCAAGTTTTCCGATTTTAACCCGAACACTTCCAAATCCCAAATTAACCATTCCCGAAAGTCATAAAACAGTAAAAGCATGAAGTTCTTGAACGAGTTTAGAATGACGTGCTAGAAAGCAAAACGACCGGTCGGGTCGTTACATTCTCCACCTCTTAAACAAACGTTCTTCCTCGAACGGGTTTAGAATCATGCCTGAAGTGCTGAATAAGTGTGGATATCTACTCCACATGTCCTCCTCGGACTCCCAGGTCACCTCCTCTACTGGTTGTCTCCTCCACTGGACCTTTACTGTGGAAATCCTCTTGGATATCCACTGGCGATCCTGTCTAGCAACAATGGCAATTGGCTCCTCCTCATAACCCAAGATCTCATCTAGCTGAATAGTGTTGAAGTCTAACACATGGCACAAGTCGGCGCGATACCTCCGGAGCATAGACACGTGAAAACTCGGATGAACCCCTAATAGGCTGGGAGGTAAAGGAAGCTTGTAAGCAACCTCCCCAACCCACCTCAACACCTCAAATGGGCTTATAAACCTTGGGCTCAACTTGCCCTTCTTCCCAAATCTCATAATTCCCTTCATCAGCGAGTCTTTCAAGAGAACCTTCTCGCCTACAATAAATGATACATCACGCGCCTTCTGATCTGTGTACCTCTTCTGTCTGGACTGTATTGTGCGAAGTCGCTCCTGAATCAACATTACCTTTTCCAAGGCATCCTTCACCAAATCAGTACCATATAACTTAGCCTCGCCAGGCTCAAACCACCTGATAGAAGAACGACATCACCGACCATATAAATCCTCAAATGGAGCCATCTCGATGCTGGACTGATAACTGTTATTGTAAGCAAATTCGGTCAAAGGCAATAATTGATCCCACTGTCCCACAAAGTCAATCACTCATGCTCTGAGCATGTCCTCCAAGATCTGGACTGTCCCCTCTGACTGCCCGTCGGTCTGTGGATGAAACATAGTATTGAGCTCCACACGGGTCCCCAACTCACTCTGTACGGCTCTCCAGAAATGCAAAATTAACTGAGGGCCTCTGTCTGATATGATGGAAACATGCACATCGTGCAACCGAACTATCTCCCGAATATAAACCTGGGCCAACCTCTCTGAAGTATAAGTAGTTGCAACTGGAATGAAGTGTGCTGACTTGGTCAACCTGTCAATAATGACCCAAACTGCATCGAACTTCCACAAGGTCCGCGGCAACCCAACTACGAAGTCCATAGTAATGAGTTTCCATTTCTACTCTGATATAGTCATCTGTTGGAGTAAGCCACCTTTCCTCTGGTGCTCATACTTAACATGTTGAAAATTTAGACACCAAGCTACATACTCAACTATGTCTTTCTTCATCCTCCGCCACCAATAATGATGTCTCAGGTCCCGATATATCTTCGTAGCACCTGGATGAATGGAATATCGAGAACTATGTGCCTCCTCTAGGATCCTCTCCCTCAAGCCATTGAAATTAGGAAAACATAAACGACCCTGGAGTCGCAGGACACCATCCTCGCCAATGGAAACCTCTTTGGCAACACCATGTAGTACCATCTCCCTAAGAACTGCCAAGTGCGGATCATCAAACTATCGAACCTTGATCTGCTACAATAGTGAACACTAAGAAACAACACATGCAAGAACTCGGCTGGGCTCTGAAATATCCAACCTCACAAGTCTGTTGGCCAAGGACTGAATGTCCAAAGCTAGTGGCCTCTCCCCTGCTGAAATGAATGCCAAGCTACCCATGCTTTCGGCCTTCCTGCTCAAGGCATCCACGACTATATTCGCCTTGCCCGAATGATAAAGAATAATGATGTCATAATCCTTCAGTAACTCAAGTCATTTGCGCTGCCTCAAATTGGGATCCCTTTGCTTGAATAAGTGTTGCAAACTACGGTGATTAGTGTAAACCTCACAAGGAACCCCATATAGATAATGCCTCCAAATCTTAAAAGCATGAACAATCGTGGCCAACTCCAAATCATGCACAGGATAATTCTTCTCAAAGGGCTTCTACTGACATGAAGCATATGCAATAACTCGCTCCTCCTGCATCAATACACAACCCAAGCCAATGCGTGAAGCATCGCAATACACCATATACATCCCCGAACCAGAAGGCAACACTAGAATTGGTGTTGTAGTCAAAGCTGTCTTGAACTTCTGAAAGCTCGCCTCACAATCATCGGTCCAACAAAACGAAGCACACTTCTAGGTCAATCTAGTCAAAGGTGCTGCAATGGATGAGCAGCCCTCTACAAATTGGCGATAATAATGTGTTAGACCTAAGAAACGCATAATCTCAGTCATCGAAGTAAGACGAGGCTAACTCTGAACTGCCTCAATCTTCTTGGGATCCACCTTAATACCCTCGTCTGATACCACATGCCCAAAGAATGCCACAGAATCTAACCAAAACTCATATTTGGAGAACTTAACATATAGCTTCTGTTCCCTCAAGGTCTAAAGAACCACTCTCAAATGTTGCTCATGCTCCTCCATGCTATGTGAGTAAATCAAGATGTCATCAATGAAGACAATAACAAAGAAATCGATATAAGGCCTGAACACCCTGTTCGCCAAATATATAAATGTCGTTGGGGAATTAGTCAGGCCGAAGGACATCACTAGAAACTCATAATGGCCATATCTAGTACGGAAGGCAGTATTCGTAACATCTGAGTCCCGAATCTTCAACTGATGGTATCCCGATCTCAAGACGATCTTAGAAAACACCCTGGCACCCTGCAACTGGTTAAACAAATCATCAATACGTGGAAAAAGGTACTTGTTCTTAATGATGACTTTATTTAATTGGAGGTAATTAATTCACATCTGCATAGTCACATCCTTCTTCTTCACAAATAATACTGGTGCACCCCAAGGTGATATACTCAGCCTAACGAACCCTTTTCCTAGCAAATCCTTAAGTTGTTCCTTCAACTCCTTCAATTCTTTTGCAGCCCTACGATATCTGCAGATGAGCTCCACTTCTGCGGGCCAATATCGCATCTGCTCCCATAGACCAAGCTTGACCAAACCGCACATGCGCTCCTTTTTCCGTATATGCGAGTCCACACCCGCGGCCACCCCACCGCAAGTGCGATTACACCAGAAGCTTGAAAGCTTCAGCAACTATACAAGTCTAAATCTCAATCCGTTAAGCATCCGAAACACACCCGAGGCCCCCGGGACCTCAACCAAACATACCAACAAGTCCTAAAACACCATACAAACTTAGTCTAGACGTCAAATCACATCAAACAACTCTAAAAACACGAATCACCCTCCAATTCAAACTTAATGAACTTGAAACTTTAAACTTTCTACAACTGATGCCGAAATCTATCAAACTACGTCTGATCGACCCCAAATATTACACACAAGTCATATTCAATATTACGCATCTACCCCAAATTCCGGAATTGGATTCCGACCCCACTAGCAAAAAGTCCACCACCAGTCAAAATGTCCAAAAATTCGACTTTCGCCATTTCAAGCCTAAATGAGATACAGACCTCCAAAACACAATCCGGACATGCCCCTAAGTCCAAAATCACCCTACGGAGCTAACGAAATTGGCGAAACTCCATTCCGGGGTCGTCTTCACACAGTTCTAACTACTGTCAAAATCCTAATACTTAAGCTTCCATTTTAGGGACTAAGTATCGCAAATCACTCTGAATCATCCAAAACTTGAATTCCACCATGCACGCAAGTCAATACACATAATACAAAGCTGCTCAGGGCCTTATACCACCAAACGAGACTTAAATTCTTAAAATAATCGGCCAGGTCATTATATCCTTCCCCTCTTAAACAAACGTTCATCCTCGAAACCTGAGATGTGGCTGGGTCTACTGGAAATAAACTAGCCGGAGTCATAGTGTCCATGAACTGAAGCACACAGCCCATAACCTCCGTAAAACCCGATGCTGACATGAAATCTACCAGGGCTGGCTCTGTGGCGGGCACCTCGCCCTGCTCCTCAATGATGGGATCCTCCACTGGATCCGCTGGTGGTGCTACCGAAGCATCTCTAGGACGCCCTCCTCCCCTACCTCAAGTCGATGCCCGCCCCCTGTCACGACCCAATTTCCCCTCCGTTTGGGTATTGTGATAGCACCTAGTCTTAGGGACTAGGTAAGCCTAACATTAATTGAAACAACGATATTATTTAAATATCATCTAATAATTTGAAATCGAAATCTCTCAAAATTTACAATTCCCAAAACCGGTAGTACAAGTCATAAGCTCTACAGAGTGTTTGCTAGAAAACTTCTAAATACAACTTTTCAAAAATAAGAATCAACAGTGCAAAATGAAAACTTGAAGGTGACTCTGAAGCCTGTGAACGCAACAATAGGTTTACCTTAAGTCTCCACAGCAACGAACCACACAACTGCTAACGAACAAATACCTAGATCTACACAAAAATGAGCAGAAGTGTAGAATGAGCACACCACAGCGGTGCCCAGTAAGTATCATGACTAACCTCGATGGAGTAGTGACGAGGAACAGTCAATACACCCATTGGTCTAATAAACTGAACAAGTATAAGTATATGAACAGCACAAATATGATATCTACATAAAGACAATGCAATATGGCTCACAATACAGTAATGGCAATAAGAAAGGAAACAGGAAGTATTAGCGGAATACCATAAAAATGACACAGAAAATGACACAACGTAAATCCGGAATCATAAATACAGTAAGGACAAGTAATAACTCAACAACTATAACCGCTTTTACATCATGTTTTAGTCATCAAACTCCACGATGTACCGAACCTCAGGAAAATCACAACTCACGGGTCTCAATACCTGAACCCTAACACTTGGCATCCTGTGCTCTCATTACATTTCATAACCACACTAACGACTCATGTGCCAAAAGAGCCATTCTCACATAGAAGGCAAGAAAACAAGGGTGAGAATCTATTCTCAACAATATCAAGAACACCGCTTATCCGATAAGAGTGATTAACTGTGTGTATGCTTGTGCAAGTGTCCAAACATAGTCCATACTAGCAAATAGGCATAAGGAAAAAGAACAGACAACACGTAGAATATTTTCTCACAGCTTTCACAAGATAAAGCTCACACATGTAAGTGTACCACTACACAAATATAAAAACAAGAATTCCCCCAGGCCATCACAAATCAATCCCTGACACGGCCCACCTTGTCTCGCCATGTGTGCAAAAATAAAGTAAATGCCCGCCTTGTCTCGCCCCACGTGCATAACAACGTTCCCACCTTGTCTCGCCACATGCGCAACCCGCATATATATATATATATATATATATATATATCCTGCCTTGTCACGCTGCATGTGCGAATATCAATAGTAACAATAGCACGACAAAACATCTCGTGCAACCCCATAACAACAACCGCACGGCAGAAACCTCGTGAATCACAATAACCATAACCGCGCGACAGAAACCTCGTGCATCACAATAACAACAACCGCATGGAAGAAACCTCATGCATCACCACAAAAAATACAACAGCAACAATGACAATACTACAATGGTATGACAAATAAGTCAACTCAGAAATTCCAGAACTCATGGAAACGGGGGAGCTAATTCACAAAGAGTAGCAACAATAGAGAATGCTAGTCATAATAAGAACAACTCAACAAGAAAGGAAATATTATGTAACAACGGTCCACAATGTACAGTTCGACAACGAGAGAGCTAACACAAGATGAATAATTTCAAATAAGGATAAGTCAACTAAAATATAGGATATCTAACTTCTTATAAGATTGGCAATTTAGAAAGAGATACAACAATTGCAGTTAGGGATAAGCAGCATAAAGATAATCATAGCCTCAATTAAGGATGAACAATTATAAAAGAGATAATTATAACTTCAAATAAAGATAATGTAACGACCCGACTGGTCATTTTGAGTATTATAACCTCGTTTCCCCATTTACCACTGAATATATGCCTTATAATTTATTTATGACTTATCAGGTTAGTTGGTTCGGGCCCGGAAAGAATTTAGAGTGAAATGAGACACTTAGTCTAATAATTGAAAACTTAAGTTAGAAAAGTTGATCAGATATTTACTAATGAGTAAACGACCTAGAAATTTAATTCTGATGATTCTAATATCTCCGTATGGTAATTTTCGACTTTGGAGCGTGTTTGGGAATTTCTTTTGCGGTCCATAGTAGAATTAGGCTTGAAATGCCAAAAGTTGAATTTTTAGGAAGTTTGACCGGGGGGTTGACTTTTTGATATCGAGGTCGGAATCCAATTCTAAAAATTGGAATAGCTTTGTTATGTCAATTATGACTTGTGTACAAAATTTGAGGTCAATCTAACTTGATTCGATAGGTTTTGGCATCGAATATAGAAGTTGAAATTTCTTAGTTTCATTAAGCTCGAATTGGGGCATGGTTCATGGTTTTAGCGTTGTTGGATATGATTTGAGGCTTCGACTAAGTTCGTATGATGTTTTAGGACTTGTCGGTATATTTGATTGAGGTCTCGAGGGGCTCGGGTGAGTTTCGGGGTGGTTTCGGACCATTTCTAGGCCATTTTAAATTGCTGGTTTTTGTCCATAGAGGTGTGAATCGCAATCGCGAACATCAGGTTGCGTTCGCAAAGAGTAAACATCAATTTGGGGCCTTGTGAATCGCGATCGCAGAAGCTACTTCGCGATCGCGTAGAACAAGCCTCTGCGGCACTGACCCAATTTCGAAAGCTTATATCTCGCAATCTATAAGGAATTTGGAGATGATCCAAAAATAAATGTTGTAGCTCTTTGTATCTAGTTTTCATAAAGGTAAACCATGTGTCATTTAGAGTTGTGTACAAAACGTTATGTTGGATAAACTATAGGTTGTCTGGGAAGAGTTTGGAAATCTTTGTTGCACAGGGCTGACTTTGGAAGCTTATATTCGAGGAGTTTGGAGGCCAATTCACAAAGCAAAGGCATAGCGGAGTAAAGAATTACACGGTTTGAAGTAAGTAACACTTCTAAACTTCGTTCTGAGGGTATGAATCCCCGAAATTTGGTATGATATAACTTGTTTGGAGGTGACACACACGATAGGTAACGGGCATGTAGACATGCACCACAGAAATTGTGTCTTGAATAAATCCTGTGCAGTTGTAAAATTAATGAATCAGGTTATTATCTAAACATGTTCCACGTGTTAGAGAAATTGAGCTGAGGCTCTTATTAAATATCGTGTTTAGGCTATGTGCCAATATTTTGGGACCCATGGGGTCGTGTTGCTATTGAATTAATTATTTCAAAAATATATATATCACACTCAGTCATATTTGTCCATTGTGAGGATATTTATAGGATCGAGCGGCGTGCCGCAGCAGGCCATATTGGCTTTATACATGTTATCAATAAATGGACCGGGGATGCCTACCTACAGCAGGTCAGAATGGCTTTATACATTATTATTATATGGATTGGGGATGCCCGCCTACAGAAGGCCTTATAGGCTTCACTAATTTATGGACTGGGGTTGCCCGCCTACAGTAGGCCTTATAGTCTTTGTTATTATACGGATCGGGACTGTCCGCCTGCAGTTGGCCATATAGGCTTTATATCACGCCTGGGCTGAAGGAGCCCCTCCGGAGTCTGTACACACCCCTAGTGAGCGTAGATGATTATATATATTCGGGAGGGATTTCCCAGGGCATGGACTTGCCTTACTGATTTATATTGTACTGAATTTACCTAGACATGGATCTTGTCCGTATCATTTACATTTGGTGATAAATTACCCCAGGGTTGGATTGGCCTTATACGGTACTGAGTGACTGACTTCCAGTCGATGTGTATTTATATACGGGTTGGAAAACCCCTGGGCTGGATTGGACATAAAAAGTATCAAGTGACCGATTAATTTGTGACCAGTATTTACATGAGGTCTTAGTACTGAGCTGTCATATTCCTCATATCATGCAGTATTGATCTATTTCACTTGTACTGAGTTTAACTGTTAAACTTGAAAGCATGACTATACCTGCGGAGCTCGTCATTGCTTTCAGCCCAGAGGTTAGTCTTGTTACTTATTGATTTAGTTGTACTCATACTACACTCTGTACCTTCCACGCATTCGTGTTACAAATTGATTCATCTTGAAACATAACTCTTTGCATTCCTTCCACGCATTCGTGTACGCATGTGAGCGCTCGATATCAGTTGTGCATCGCCGGCTTGTGATTCTAAGGATGAGGTTCGAGATGTGTATTATGTGTTTTGGTGATGGGCCAGTTTGGAGGACTTGAGGCCAGGTTTAGACCGCAGCTTAGGCTCGGTAGCTTCAATTGTAACTTGTACATTTAGACTCATAAGTCAGGTAATGTTCCTACGAGTGGAATTTATGGCTCGATAAGCGGTGGAATGGATCTGTGATGAGTATGATGTAACCGCGGGATGTGTTAAGACGATTTAAATGTGACGAGAAGTGTTTTCTTGAAATGTAAAGGAGGGACCATTGGGTGCTTGATTTTTGTTTTGATGTGACGTACAGTCTCGAGTATGAACGTTTTGAAGGATCTTTCACGTTGTTAAATTTTGGGACAAATTAAATTCTCATGTCTAGTTAATGAGTTGGACTCAGATAGACTAAGTGATTGCATAGTAATTGTGACTGTAAACCGGTATA
Source organism: Nicotiana otophora (assembly GCA_000715115.1). Classification (NCBI taxonomy): domain Eukaryota; kingdom Viridiplantae; phylum Streptophyta; class Magnoliopsida; order Solanales; family Solanaceae; genus Nicotiana; species Nicotiana otophora. The sequence continues at coordinate 33,219 of AWOL01S0020562.1, forward strand.
ACAAGATACCAAATTGAGGCTAAGCGAGTGGGTTATCCCCTGCGGAGTAATCTACGTAGGTGTGTTTCTTATAATATGAGTGGAGAGTTTTGTTTCTGCCAGCGGGGCTTGTGTGTTGAGATTTTAATTTGAATCTGGTTGTGAAAGTTGACTTGAGTGTTAAAATAATGAAGGCGAGCTTAGTAGACGATTTGATGTATTTTATGGTTTGTGTTACCTGACCTTCTGAAAACGTTACGTGGAATTAACTGCGGGATTATGACAATAGTAGAGTATGGGTATGGTGACTTATCATATGTTTTATTATATGACTTTGAGCCAAGTGGGGGATTCTGCTATCTATAATTTGATTGCACAATTATGTGCGGTATTGGTTTTGGTCCGAGGCATACTTGTTGATTAGTTATGACTTACAGAGGTTGATATCGGGGATGACTCGAGTATGAAAGTTTCTTGAATGCGGGTTATATTGCACTTTATGAAAATATGAAAAATCATGAAATGATGAAATTATTATTTTGAAGGATGTAGTGCACACAAAGTATAAATTTGATTTGTGGTGTTAAGGCAGGGTTACTTCTTTGGGGGCTGTTGTGCTAATGGAGCTTGTGTATTTCGGCCTGTTTGGGTGGTGCAATTTAGATTTGAGCATAGTAGGTGCCTTTTGAAAGGGTTCTAATGAATTCAAAATGTTTATGTGTCAATTGAAATTCGAAATTTGCATATTGCCAAAATCGGTTATTTACACTAGATGGTGTCGGGACGTGCGCTAATTCTGTATGACTATCGATTCTACATTTCAGTGCAAGAAAGGTAAAAAGGAAAAATTTTAAGTCTGCATAAGGTCTTTTCAGAGTGGGTGTTTCGGCTGTGGTATTTATAGGGGTAATTATGATGTGGTGAGACTCTATAGATGTTTTGGTGGCAAATTTCTTGGGTTTTGGTGACCTACGTGGTTTGGTCGAATTAGAGGAATTTAGTTCTAATAGCTTGGTTATGTGCAGATGGATTTCAGAGTGTTCTTGATGTTTTCTACTATGGTGTGAACCGGATATTTTCTACTGGTGTGGGAAACGTGTTGTGTATTATGATTTCCTCTTGAAAGAAGCAAGATGAAGGTTTCTAACTAACCGGGTATGTAATTTGCTGGTGACTCGTAGTTGATAATGGGATTCTTGTGCTTGTCACATGATGGCATAATAGATGTGGTGTGTTGTGCGGGATTAGGATTTACATATACAAGGTTCCAGTTCAGTCTTGAAGAGAAGGTAATGAATATTGGACAGCATGGTCAGTTTCAAATATTTCGATGAATGTTATAACTGCTCGGTAATTCCTGAGAAGGGTGCGCATTTCAGAAGGCGTGTTGTATTTTGACTTATGGATGTTCATCGGTATTGCAGTACTCACCTGGTTGATAGACTACTGATATTGAAATTATTGCTCTGCAACACGGAAGAATTATTAAAGTATTCCTCATGGGATTATCGTGAATGGAAGATGTGTTAGTTATTTTAGTGTTGGAGTTGGGATCAGTTACTGTGATTCATGTTTTCGATGAATTTGGAGACTGGGAGTTCTCAGAAGTATATTGTTTCGGGGTTGTGACCTATTTGAGGTGACTATTTTATTTAGAAGTCGGTGGAGGCTCGGTAGAGGCACTAGTTGCGTTAATCATTTGTGATACCTACGTGCTGTAAGTGTGCATATATGTGAGGTTTGAGCCATTGTGCGGGCATTAGAGCAAGTATTCATACTCGAAAGAATTCTTAGGCTATGATATGCCTAGAGTTGACTGTTAAATGTAAAGTTATAATGTTTTTTCATGTTTGTACCTTTGTTGAGAACTATCTGGGCTACATTTGAGGTTACAAAGAGGTTAATTCCCCTGAATAAATGGGGTAGTTACTATTTTTCGTTAACTTACCAATTTGAAGTGTGATAGTAGACTTTGCACATGCTTACGCTATGGCGTGTTATTTATACCGGTCCAGGAGCATGTGAATCTTATTTTATTTATCATATACATGTGTACTTATTTGATTGCTCTTCTATGATATGCTTGGACTGGAGTCGTGTGACCATGACGGGTGGATTATGTTATTGGCACGTGAGTTGTACGTATGGATTCATATACTGATATTATTGGCATGTGAGTTGTCTGTACGGATCCATATACTAATATTATTGGCACGTGAGTTGTCCGTGCGGATCCATATACTGATATTATTGGCATGTGAGTTATCCGTGTGGGTCCAGATATTGATACTATAGCACGTGAGTTGTCCGTGCGAGTGATGTTAATGTGAGCTCTAGAAGAGCTGGTTACTGCTATTAAATTTGTGTGTCTTGGTTCTACTATATATATTGAGCTTATAGCATTATAGTTGTAGTGGTGTTTGTTCAACTTACAATACGGTTCTCTACTTTGAGACATCTTCCATTTTGGGTACAAGGTTGCGTAGTTGTGGATTGAGTGGTATTGGTGTGGCATGTCAATAGGATAGTTGTGTTTAATAATATAAGGTCATTGGACCTAGAATGGATACTATCAGGTTTGATTTCGGTATATTGGGAGGATAATATTGAAAGTCGGCTTAGGAGAGGATTGTGGTTCTAGTTGGGGCGAGAGAGCTCCATGGCTAGTGGATCGGCTGAGTAGTTATGAGTTTTAATTGTTTCTTTCATCATTGGCAGTGTACGAAGGTTTTGGAATGATGTTTTGTTGAAAGCGGGGTTTTATACTAGTACTTGGTTGGTTTTGAGTAGTTACTGTAATAAGAAATGGTACTACGAGTATGCAAGTTGTGTAGTATGTTATGTGATTAAATTTGGGATTATGGTTATGGCTAGCTTGTTAAGACTCATATAGAGTGTAAATGTGAGATTTGGGTTTTCGAAAGAAAGTTTTAGATGTTATAAATTGGATTCTAAGGTTTATAGGCTAATGCTAAACTAGTAACTTTTAGTTATGTTGTGTGGTCAAAACTATATTGAATAGGGTGACGTGAGATCACCCCAGGGTACATGCGTAGTAAGATGGAATAGTGATTTGGTGGCTTGGAAACAATTCTTGCCACGTTCGAGGACGAACGCATGTTTAAGTGGGGGAGAATATAACGACCTGGCCGGTCGTTTTGAGTATTATAACCCCGTTCCCCCATTTACTGCTCAATTAATGCCTTATAATTGATTTATGACTTACCGGGTTAGTTGGTTCGGACCCGGAAGGATTTCGGTAATTTTGAACTTAAGAGCGTGTCCGAAAATTATTTTGAGGTCTGTAGTGGAATTAGGCTTGAAATACTGAAAGTTGAATTTTTGGGAAGTTTGATAGGGGATTGACTTTTTGATATCGGGGTCGGAATCTGATTATGAAAATTGGAATAGCTTGGTTATGTCAATTATGACTTGTGCGCAAACTTTGAGGTCAATCGGACTTGATTCAATAGGTTTTGACATCGAATATAGAAGTTGAAATTTCTTAGTTTCATTAAGCTTGAATTGGGGCATGATTACTGGTTTTAGCGTTGTTTGATGTGATTTGAGGCTTAGACTAAGTTCGTATGATGTTTTAGGACTTGTCGGTATATTTGGGTGAGGTCTCAAGGGGCTCGGGTGAGTTTCGGGGTGGTTTCGGACCATTTCTAGGCCATTTTAAATTGTTGGTTTTTGTCAACAGAGGTGTGAATCGCGATCGCAAACATCAGGTGGCGTTCGCGAAGAGTAAACATCAGTTTGGGGCCTTGTGAATCGCGATCGCGGAAGCTATTTCGTGATCGCGTAGAACAACCCGCTATTGCACTGACCCGAATTTTAAAGCTTGTATCTCGTAATCTATAACGAATTTGGAGATGATCTAAAAATAAAAGTTGTAGTTTTTTGTGTCTAGTTTCCAGAAAGTTAAACCATTTGTCATTTGTAATTGTGTACGAAAGGTTATGGTGGATATACTATAGGCTGTCTGGAAAGAGTTTGGAAATCTATGTTGCACAATGCTGACTTTGGAAGCTTATATTCGAGGCGTTTGGAGGACAATTCACAAGGTAAAGGCATAGCAGAGCAAAGAATTACACGGTTTGAAGTAAGTAACACTTCTAAACTTGGTTATGAGAGTAGGAATTCCCGAAATTTGGTATGATATAAATTATTTGGAGGTGACCCACACGATAGGCGGCGAGCATGTAGACGTGCACCACAGAAATTGTGTCTTGAACTCGAGATTTGGACCAAGTGAGATGTATCAAGAACGAAGATGGTAGAGTATTGATGGAAGATGCCCAGATTAAGAGGAGATGGCAGACTTACTTTCATAAACTTCTGAATGAAGAAGGGGATCGGGATATTGTGCTAGGCGAATTGGAGCATTCCGAGAGTCACCGTGACTTTGGGTACTGCAGGCGTATCGAGGTTGAGGAGGTCGTGGAAGCTATGCGTAAGATGAGTAGGGGCAGAGCGACCGGTCCAGACGAGATTCC
>AWOL01S0020562.1:40133-54906 GCA_000715115.1 Nicotiana otophora
TTTTTTTTTTTTTTGAGCCGAGGGTCTTTATGTAAGGTCTGCGTACATACTACCCTCCCCAGACCCCATTAATGGGATTCTACTGGGTTGTTGTTGTTGTTGTTGTAAAATTAATTAATCATGTTATTATCTGAACATTTTCGTCCTGTTAGAGAAATTGAGTCGAGGCTCTTATTAAATATCGTGTTTAGGCTATGTGCCAATATTTTAGGACCCATGGGGTCATGTTGCTGTTGAATTAATTGTTTCAAAAATATACATTTCACACTCAGTCATATTCTTCCATTGTGAGTATATTTATGGGATCAAGTTGCGCGTCGCAGCAGGCCATATTGGCTTTATATATGTTATCAATAAATGGATCGGGGTTGCCCTCCTGCAGCAGGCCAGAATGGATTTATACATTATTATTATTATTATTATTATTATATGGATCGGGGCTTCCTGCTTGCAGCAAGCCTAATAGGATTTACTATTTTATAGATCGGGGTTGCTGCAGCTCGTGTGCAGATCCAGGTGCTCCCGGATACGGCGGCTGATAGATTTCGAAGTTAATTCTGTAGGGGACTATCAAGGTAGCTGGTTGACGTTCGCAGACTTGATTCCCTTCCTGTTTAATTATTGTATTGTTCTATATTTTCATACAATGATTTTGTCAGTCAAACTTTGTATTCATATTAGATGCTCACATACTCAGTGACAACGGATTTTTGGAGTGTTATATTAGAAATTGTGAGTTTCTTCTACTGAATTTAATTATTTTGTTCTCAAACTTAATAGATATGGTAGTTTATTGAGATTGTTGGCTTGCCTAGTATTGAGATAGGCGTCATCACGACATGTGAGATTTTGGGTCATGACAGATAAGCAGTTAGGGAAAACATAACATGGAAATAGAAAAGATAACAATTTAGTTAAGGCACAAATGACTCAAATAGGCATCAAGGGTGGATCATGAAGCAATTAATTCTAAATAAAGCAGGTAGAGGTGAAACTGGTAATTAAGAGACGTGTTCATAACATCACAACTGCATATTCAGTGAATACAAGGACCTAAGAACCCTAAAAGGCCAACTTTCCACAAATACGTCTGAGCACGTACTCGTCACCTCGCGTACACAGACTACAATTAGAATAGAAGACTCAAACCCTAAGGGGTAGTTCCCCCACACAAGGTTAGGCAAGATACTTACCTCAAAGAAGACAAACTGATACTCTAAAATGAACTTCTCGGGTGAAATGACCTTCGGGCGGCTCCAATCTAATCAAAATAACTTGAAAGAACAAATAAAACTCAAAAGAGACTATTCCGGATCATAAAGCCTCAATCTTTATCAAAATCAAAAAAACTCAGTCCAAAAGTCGACCCCCGGGCCAGCACCTCGGAACCCGACAAATTTCACAAAACCCGAACACTCATTCCGATATGAGTTCAACCACACTAAAATTATCAATTTCTGATGCCAATTCGTCCCTCAAATCATGATTTTTCATTTTAAAAATTTTCTTCAAAAATCACCCTTTTCGCCATCTCAACACACCAATTAAATGATAAAAGTAAAGATGAAATCATGAAATATAATAAATTCTAGGTGAAGAACACGTACCCAATCGATTTTCTTGAAAACCCCACAAGGAATCGCTCAAAACCGAGCTTTAGAAATCCAAAATGGTGAAAATGGCAAAACCCTCGGAATAGAGTACTATTTATTCTGCCCAGGTGTTTGTGCTTCGCGAACGCGGAAGAGCATTCGCGTTCGCGAAGAAGAAAAATGAAAGCTGTCGAGTTGTGCTTCGCGAACGCGACAACACGTTCGTGAATGCGGAGAGGAAAAATATGATGGCCCAACGACTGCTCTTCGCGAACGCGTGAAGTTGTACGTGAAAGCGAAGAGTAGATTGGCATAGCTACGCGAACACGTGGGATGAACGCGAACGTGATGAAGGAAAAGGTTGGCTTCCGTGATCGCGGAATAAGGAATGCAAACGTGAAGAACAAATATTTCCTCCTCCAAAAATTACTCTTCACGAACGCGAAGGAAGGGACGCGAACGCGATTAAGGAAACCAGATGACAGAAAATAGCAGTACAAAAATAGAAGGAAATGACCCGTAGTCCATCCGAAACACACCGAGGCCCCCGGGACCCCGTCCAAACATACTAACAAGTTACATAACCTAACACGGACTTGGTCAAGGTCTCAAATCATATCAAACAACGCCGAAAATACAAATCGCACCACGAATCGAACTTATGAACTTCCAAAACTTCCAACTTCTAAAACGCGTGCCGAAACCTATCAAATCAACCCGGAATGACATCAAATTTTGCAGGCAAGTCCCAAATAAATAACGGAGCTGCTACAACTTTCAGAATTGCATTCCGACCGCGATAGCAAAAAGTGAACTTCCGGTCAAAATCTCCAAAAAATTGACTTTCGCCGTTTCAAGCCTAAATTAGCTATTGACCTCAAATTCATAGTCCGAACATGATCCTAAGTCCAAAATTACCCAACGGAGCTAATGGAACCTACAAAACTTCATTCCAAAGTAGTCTTTACATAGTTTCGACTACGATCAAAATCCTAAGACTTAAACTTCCGTTTTAGGGACCAAGTATCCCAAATCACTCTGAATCATCCGGTAACTGAACTCAACCATGCACGAAAGTCAATACACATAATATGAAGTTGTTTAGGGCCTTATTCCGCCGAATAGGACTTAAATTCTCAAAATGACCGGCCAGGTCGTTACACCCCCGGCCTCCTCGGCCTCTAGCAACGGGAGGATCAGCTCCTCCCGGGTCTGGAATGTCTGTCGTATGCGTCCTCACCATCTGTGAGAGAATGAGAGAAAGGGTTTTAGTATACCGTAAACTGCATGATAGGAGATGAATAAAGAGTAATTTCCTAACATCCTATAGCCTTTCGAAGATAAGTACGGACGTCTCTGCACCGATCCGCAAGACTCTACTAGGTCTGCCCATAACTTGTGAGACCTACATGAACCTAGTGCTCTGATACCGTATTGTCACAACCCAATTCCATCTTAGGCCGTGATGGCGCCCAACACCATTGTTAGGCAAGCCAACACTGATCAAATTAATGGTTTCCCGTTTAAATAAAGTACTAAATGGATAGCATTTCCTCATTTGTTAGAGAGATTTAGAAATTTACGAATGTGAAATAATTAAATAGAAGCAAACGAGTACAAATCGTAATCATGTAAACAAATCCAAAATCATAAGTCTACTAGCATGTGTTCCAAGACCTGGTGTCACAGGTATGTGAGAAATTTAGTAGAATATTCAAAGGACACTAGCTTACTGTCTGAAATGAAATAGACAGAAAAATAAAACATAAGGGAGACTCCAGCTGCTGCTGAACGGCTCGAAAGGCAGCTCACCGTGAATTCTCGAGATGGGGATCAAATCTGCGCACCAGATTGGTAACCAGATGCACCTACCTCAGATCATGTACAATTAAGTACAGAAGTGTAGCGTGAGTACATAAATAATATGTACCCAGTAAGTATCTAGTGTAACCTCGAAGAAGTAGTGACGAGGGGTCAACTCTGACACTTACTAGGGCCAATAACATGATAATATGAAATTCTAATTAAGCATGATATACAATAATAGGACTCGGAACAAGAAAGAACTGAACAAGTATTCAGAAATATTTAAGAGCTTATTTCACTTCCTTCCTTTAAAACATATGATCACACAAACAATGAATTTATATCGATTATGAAAAGAACTTACAGTTCTATTATCACACACGAATACCACCTAGGACGTTCGGCCCAATCCAACATAAATGTAAATTGTGCACTGCCGAGGGTCGAACGGCATGAACCATAGATACATCTATTACCTCGCTCGTGAATCATACATACGACCTGGTCAAATATAAATTTATCAATAAATCATAACCCTTCCTTGATTCTTTTCAAATTAAAGACAATTCTACTTGAAGCTTTTAAATCCTTAAAAAACCTCAACTCAGTTCCATTTGATACAGTTAACAAATATAATCAAATAACGGTGTTCACAAGCATGGTGTAAACCTAAAACTACCCGGACATAAACATGAATAGTAGTTACGTACGGTCTCTCGTCACTTCGTGCGTACGTAGCCCCTATAAATAACAACGCATATTAATTAAGTTAACCTATGGGGTAAGTTCCCTCTTACAAGGTTAGAAAAGAGACTTACCTCATCTCAAAGCTTACTTCCCGATTCAATAATGCGCTCAAACCTCCAAATTTGATATCAAACGACTCGGGCCCACACGCTCGGATTCCAGAAATGTTTTAAGAAAGTTGTTACCCATAACCTTAGGAACATAATATATGATTTTCACTAAGTTTCATAATCATTTTCGTGGTAAAATCTTATTTTTATTAAACCCTAGGTTTTTCATCTCAACCCATGATTTCTACCAATTTTCATGTGGAAAACTACCCATAACATATATACTAAACTCATATTTAGGAATGATTACTTATTTCACAAGGCTAGGTCGAAATCCCCTCCTTAGAAGCTCTCAAATCGCCCAAGAGTTGAAGAAAATGTGATAAAAATAGTCCTAACCCATAATAAATGAGTCACAATGCCTCCAGCAGTTTCCGCACCTGCGGTCATAGGGCTGCACCTGCGCCCTCGCTTCTGCAGACAAAGGTCCGCTTATGCGGAATTCACTAGGCCGTCTGGGACCGCTTCTGCGGACGGGTACCCGCTTCTGCGGTCCCCCTTTTGCGGAGGATGGGTCGTATCTGCGGAACCTGGGCTGCCCTCATTTGGCCGCTTCTGTGAGGCTTGGCCCGCACCTGCAACTGACCAAGCGCAGGTGCGGTTTTGACAGATCCGGTGCATCAGCTGCTACTCCAAATTCTCATCTTTGTCTGAGCCTTGTCCGATTGACACTCGGGGACCCCGGGGGCCCGCCCGAATATACCAACAAGTTTGGAATCTTAAAACGGACTCGCTCGAAATCTCAGAATGCCTGAAACAACATTAAAACTAAGAATTGTACCCCAAACCAATTGAATCAAACTTAAGAACTTCAAGTTCTTTAGTTTACTCCCAATGTGGAGAAACGTACTTAAACTAATTGGACTAACACCAAAGTTTACATGCAAGACTTAAATGACATTACAAAACTATTTCTGGTCTCGGAATTCTATTTGGACCTCGATATCATCAAAACCCGCTCAAAACTAAATTCAAAGAACTATTAAAACCTTCAAGAACCAACTATCACTATTAGGTACCGAAACACTCCCGGGTCATCCAAAACGTGATCCGAATATACGTTCAAGTTCGAACTCATCATACAAACCTATTGGAACCGTTAAATCCTGATTTCGGGGTCGTTTACTCAAAATGTTAACCGAAGTCAAACTTGACCTTTTAAGCCAGCCTTAAGGAACCAAGTGTTCCAATTTTAACCCAAACCCTTCCAAATCCCGAACTAACCATTCCCGCAAGTCATAAAATAGTAAAAGCATGTACGGAAAGTCTTATTTAGGGGAACATGATTCTAGAAATAAAAATGACCAGTCGGGTCGTTATAGATTCTATCTCACTATTGACCGCTTCTTTCCGAGGAAGATATAATCCTTTGACGTTTACTACGCCTTGGATTCACCTCATCAGGTGTACTTTCCTTTACTTCTTCCTGAGGTCGCTTAGATATTTTACTAGAAGACTCACATTCCTCTTTATACAGATAAATATTCTCAAAGAACTCAGCATTATCAGAGTCGATTACCGTAATAATATGAATGTCCGTATTTTCTGATTTATGAACCAGAAAATGATATGCCTTACTATTTGTTGCATATCCTATGAAAACACAATCAATATTTTTTGGTCCGATCTTTACCCTTTTGGGTTTAGGAACATGCACTTTAGCCAAGCACCCCCTCCCCCCACACTTTAAAACATTTTAAGTTAGGCTTCTTTCCTTTCCATTTTTCATACGGAATAGATTGCGTTTTGATATGGGGAACTAGATTGAGTATTCGATTAGCTGTAAAATTAGCTTCCCTCCACAAGTTCTGGGTAAACAGAACTTATCAACAATGCACTCACTATCTCCCTTAAGGTTCTATTCTTTCTGTAACGACACAACCGGTCGTTTCGAGAGTTATAGCTTCGTTTTTCCTATTTCTACTTCTTTTGTGTTATTTAGCTATTTTATGTTATATCAGGTTAGTTGGCTCGGGACCAGAGTGGTTTCAGAGTGAATTGAGACACTTAGTCTCTTAAGTAGAAACCTAAGTTAGAAAAGTCAACCGAATGTTGACCTATATGTAAACAATCTTGGATTTGAATTCTGATGGTTCTGTTAGCTCCGTTATGTAATTTTGGACTTAGGAGTGCGTCCGAAATATGATTTAGAGGTCCGTGGTAAAATTAGGCTTGCATTGGCGAAATTGAAAATTTGACGATTTTGGTCGGTAGTGGAAAATTTGATATCGGGGTTGGAATGGAATTACGGATGTTGGAGTAGGTTCGTAGTGTCATTTTTGATGTGTGCGCACAATTTGAGGCCATTCGAACGTGGTTTGGTTAGTTTCGGCATCGGTTGCCGAATTTAGAAATTTGGAAGTTCTTAGGATTGAATCCTAGAGTAATTTGATGATTTGATGTTATTTTGAATTATTTGAATGTTCGACTAAGTTGGTATTTTAATAAATTACTTGTTGTCATTTTTGGTTGAGGTTCTGAGGGCCTCAGGGTGATTCTGGGTGGTTAACAGATTTGTCGAAGTTGGAAAATGCAGTTGAAGTTGCTGCTACTGCTATTTTCGCACCTGCAGAAGAAAGCCTCGCATGTGCGAGGCCGCTGGTGCGCGTGGGGAGTGCGCAGGTGCGGGTAACACTAGGCTTGGCAAGATGCGCAGGTGCGAGTTGGAGATCGCATCTACGAGCTCGTAGGTGCGAAACCTGGGGCGCAAATGCGGAAAAGGGAAATGCTGGGCAGGCTTCGCAGAAGCGGAGGAAACGCGCAGGTGCGCCTTCGCAGGTGCGATGGGTTGCTGTAGATGCAGAGTCAGGGCGCATAAGTGAGTTGAGCAGGTGTGGCTTCTTGGACCGCAGGTGTGGCCGCGCGGGTGCGAGAAAATGGTCGCAGGTGCGAGGAGCCTGGGCAGAGGGTACATATTGCACACTTCGCGAATTTTGGTGCATTCTTCACCATTACAAGTCGGGTTTTGGCGCTTTTGGGAGATATTTGAAGAGGGAATCAAGGGGATTTCATTGAGATAAGTTACTTTAGCCCTAATACTTGTATATATGGTGATTGTCCATTGTTTAGTCATTGTAATTAGTGAAAATGAGGGGTTAGGGCTTGGACTTTATGGAGAGTAATTTAAGGATTTGAAGGACCAAACAATGTCGGATTTTGATGAATTTGGTATGGTTAGACTCGTGAGTGAATGAGATTTCTAGTTTTATAAATTTGTCGGATTTTGAGACATGGGCCCGGGGGCCGGGTTTGAACCAATTTCAGGCTTTGGTCTAATTTTGTAGCTTTTCTTGTGGAATTCATTTCATTAGCGCGTATTGATGGTATTGTACTAATTGTGAATAGATTTGGAGCATTTGGAGGCCGGGTCCAAAGGCAAGAGAATTACGGGGTAGAGATTTTACCAGTTTGAGGTAAGTAACAATTGTAAATCTAGTCCTGAGGGTACGAAACCCCGGATTTTGTATCATTCTACTATTTTTAGTGACGCACATGCTAGGTGACAGGTGTGTGGGCATGCACTGTTGGGTATTTGTAACTTAGTCTATTCCGCAGCAACTGTAAAGTTGCATACTTTGTTGAAACTATATGACACTTATATGTTTTAGAAAGAGTTTCTGTAAATTGGGTTGAATGCCATGTTTGGGCCTTACGCCAGTGCTGTTTGGACCCTTAGGGGCTTTTTCTTACTATCCTCTCATTGTTTTCGATTGCAAATCCATACTCAGTCATGTTTATACTTGCTTAGCGTGTAACTCAGTTTTATGACTCTATTTTGATGCATATAAATGTTTTAGGCCGAATGCCCTGTTTTACTGATATGCCCGAGTGGCTTGAGAGGTTTATGACTGAGTGAGGCCGAGGGCCTGATTTGTGAGGATGAGTATGGATCGAGGCTGCCCGCCTACAGCATAGTTTATTATTATAGCACATGAGTTGTACGTGCAGCACGTGAGTTGTCCATGCAGATTATAGCGCTTGGACTAAAGGAGCCCCTTCGGAGTCTGTACACACCCCCAGTGAGCGCAGGTACCTACTGAGTGCGAGTGCCGAGTTCTGAGTGACTGGGAGGCATGAGTGATTGTGAGGTATTCCTGAATGGAAAGAGTGATTGTGAGGTATGCCCGAGTGGCATGAGTGACTGTAAGGTTTGCCCGAAGGGTTGTTTATGATTTCATCATTTTTGCTCACATCTGCATTTCTCTCTGTTGGAAAATTGTTGAAAAACATCTTTAAATGATTTTTACTGCAATTGGGTTTAAATGAGATGTTTGATTCAAATCCTGATTGTTTTTAAAAGCATGTGGTATTTTACTGAGATTTCCTGTTATGAATGTTATATGCTTTATTGCTCGTCACTACTGCTCAGTCTTTATTTATTGTTGTTACTTACTGAGTTGGCGTACTCACGTTACTCCCTGCACCTTGTGTGCAGATTCAGGTGTAGCTGGACACGGTAGCGGTTATTGAGTGTTCTGGTTGCAGATTGTCTTGGAGAGAGCAAGGTAGCTATTTGGCGATCGCAGCCCCTGCTCCTCTCCATCTTATCTTCCTATAGTGATATTTATATATTTTCCAGGTTGAGTTAGCCTTGATATTGTTAGGCGGATTCTAGTAGATGCTCATGACTAGTGACACCCCGATGTCGGGGTTTTCCTTTTGCACTTTTATTTTGATTTGAACTCCTTTACGAAGGTTTTTATGTTTCATAACATTGAAATTATCTTTGAAATGAAAACATCGGTTTGTTTTGGAAATGAGTCGACTTGCCTAGTTCCACGATAGGCGCCATCACGACAGGGGTTAGTTTGGATCGTGATAGATTGGTATTAGAGCCTAGGTTACATAGGTCTCACTAGTCATGGGAGGGTTTAGAAGAGTCTTGCGGATCAGTACAGAGACATTTGTACTTATCTTCAGGAGTCTGCAGAACCTTTAGGAAACACCACATTCTTGAATTCTTGTCGTGTGTATCTGTTGATTCTAGTAACTAAACATCTGTTATTTCATTCTCTCACAGATAGTGAGGATTCATAATACCGGGCAGGAGGGCTAGCCACCAGAACCACCAGCCAGGGTCGCGAGAGGCTGAGGCCGCGGTAGAGGCCATAGTAGGGGTAGAGATGCAACCCGTACAGCAGTTGGGGCAGTACCTGCAGATCCACTGGTTGTCCCAGATCGAGACCAGGTTCCAGTTGTTGATGCACCAGCTCAGGCACCGCATGCGCCTATTATGATTCCAGGCCTTCAGGAGGCCCTAGCTCAGATTCGAACAGCATGTACTGGCATTCCTCAAGCGGTCTATATCTCGACGGCTGTAGCCACTTCGCAGGCCAGGGGAGGCACTCAGACTCCCGTCGCTCGCACACCCGAGCAGGTTATTCAGGAACTTTAGACACTAGAGGCACCACCAGCCCAGCCAGGTATAGTTGCTCAGGATTATGTGGTTCCTTCTATGCCTGAGGATGATCAGCATAGGTTGGAGGGGTTTGAGAGACTCCGGCCACCACTTTTCAGTGCCACAGAGAGAGAAAATGTTCAGGACTTTTTGGACAAGTGTCAGAGGATACTCTGTACTGCTGGTATTCTGGAGACTTATGTGGTCTTATTCACTACCTGTCAGTTCTCTAGGGCTGCACTCAGATGGTGGGACAATTACAAGAGGCATAGGCTTGATGTCGCAGCACCCCTTACTTAGCAGCAGTTCTCCGTGGTCTTTTTGGAGAAGTTCGTGCCTCGATCCCGCAGAGAGGAGTTGCGCAGACAGTTTGAGCGGCTTCACCAGGTTGATATGTCTATGACACAGTATGAGATGTGATTCTTTGAGTTGTCCCATCATGCTATTTGGTTGGTTCCCACAGACAGAGAGAGGATCATGAGGTTTATTGATGGCCTCACTTATCAGCTACAGATGCTCATGACTAGGGAGCGGGTTTCGGGTGCTATCTTTGATGAGGTTGTCGACATTGCTCAACAGATTGAGATGGTTCACGGTCAGGAGAGGGTTGAGAGGGAGTCTAAGAGGCCTCGTCGTCAAGGTAGATTCAGCGGTGCTCCTTTTAGGGGTCAGTTCCAGCACGGTAGAGGTAGTCATTTCAGGCAGGCTCAGTCAGCTCGGCCATTTCACCATGGTGCATCATCTGGCCATAGTTCTCACAGTTCTCATCAGGGCCACTCATCACTTAGTGCCCTTCTAGTTCAGAGTTTGTCCCGTGCTCCACCTGTTCAGAGCTCTTCTATGCCAGGTTCTTCTACCAGTTATCCTGGTGTTAGGGGTTCCCTTCAGTTTCCTCCGCCAGCACCACGGAATTATTTTGAGTATGGGGATCTTGGGCATATGTGGAGGCAGTTTTCTCGTCGTCATGGAGGTCTATCTTAGCAGAGGAGTCAACCTCCGACTACAGCACTAGTTACCTCACCACCGGCCCAGTCAGCTCGTGGTGGAGGTCAGTCAGCTAGGGGTCGCCCTAGAGGGAGAGGCAGATCAGGGGGTGGTCAGGCCCATTTCTATGCCCTCCCTACCAGAATAGATGCTATTGCTTCGGATTCTGTGATTACAGGTATTGTCTCAATTTGTCACAGAGATGCCTCAGTATTATTTGACCCTGGTTCCACGTATTCATATGTTTCCTCATATTTTGCCCATTTTCTGGATATGCCCCGTGAGTCTTTAGTTTTATTGGTACATGTATCTACTCTTGTGGGCGATACTATTATTATGGACCGCGTATATCGGTCATGTGTGGTGACTATTGGGGGTCTGGAGACCCAAGTGGACCTTTTGATGCTCAGTATGGTCGACTTTGATGTGATATTGGGTATGGATTGGTTATCTCCATGTCATGCTATTCTAGATTGCCACGCTAAGACGGTGACGTTGACTATGCCGGGAATTCCGAGGATTGAGTGGAGTGGTTCTGTAGATTATGTACCAAGTAGGGTGATTTCATATTTGAAAGCTCAGCGCATGGTTGAGAAGGCTTGCCTATCTTATTTGGCTTTTGTGAGGTATGTTAGTGCAAAGACTCCTGTCATTGATTCTGTTTTGGTGGTACGTGATCTTCCAGATGTGTTTCCTGCAGACCTGCCGGCCACGCCGCATGACAGGGATATTGACTTTGGTATTGATTTGGTATCGGGCACTCAGCTCATTTATACTCCACCGTATCGTATGGCACCGGCGGAGTTGAAAGAATTGAAAGAACAGCTTCAGGAACTCTTTGATAAGGGGTATATTCAGCCTAGTGTGTCACCTTGGGGTGCACCGGTTCTATTTGTGAAAAAGAAGGATGGCTCCATGAGAATGTGTATTGATTACATGCAGTTGAACAAGGGCACAGTCAAGAACAAGTATCCTTTACCTCGTATTGATGATTTATTCGACCAGCTTTAGGCAGCGAAGGCGTTCTCCAAGATTTATTTGAGGTCTGGTTATCACCCGATGAAGATTCAGGATTTAGATATTCTTAAGAAAGCTTTCAATACCCGATATGGCCATTATGAGTTCCTGGTGATGTCTTTTGGGCTGACCCATGCCCCATCAGCATTTATGTATTTGATGAACAGTGTATTCCAACCCTATTTGGACTCATTCGCAGTTGTATTCATTGATGACATCCTAGTGTACTCTCGTAGCTAGGAGGAGCACGCTCAGCATTGGAGGATTGTATTACAGAGATTGAGGGAGGAGAAGTTTTATGCAAGGTTCTCCAAGTGTAAGTGTTCGCTCAGTTCAGTAGCATTCTTGGGACACGTGGTGTCCAACGAGGGTATTTAGGTGGATCCGAAGAAGATAGAGGCAGTACAGAATTGGCCTAGACCGTCCTCAGCCACAGAGATTAGGAGCTTTCTTGGTTTGGCGGGTTATTACCGTCGCCTTATGGAGGAATTTTCATCTATTGCATCGCCCTTGACCAAATTGACCCAAAAGGGTGCTCCATTCAGGTGGTCGGATAAGTGTGAGGAGAGCTTTCACAAGCTCAAGACTGCTTTGACCACAACTCCAGTGTTAGTTCTGCCATCAGCTTCAGGTTCTTACACCGTGTATTGTGATACCTCGAGGATAGGCATTGGTTGTGTGTTGATGTAGGAGGGTAGGGTGATTGCCTATTCCTCACGCCAGTTGAAGACCCATGAGAAGAATTATCTTGTCCATGATCTTGAGTTAGCATCCATTGTTCACGTCTTGAAGATTTGGCATCATTATTTGTATGGGGTTCATTATGAGATCTATACTGATCACCGGAGTCTTCAGTATTTGTTAAAGTAGAAGGATCTTAATTTACGTCAGCGGAGATGGTTGGAGCTTCTTAAGGACTATGATATCACTATTTTGTACCATCCGGGGAAGGCCAATGTGGTGGCCGATGCTTTGAGTAGCCGGACAGAGGGTTTGGGGAGTTTAGCATATCTTCTAGCAGTAGAGAGACCTTTGGCATTGGATGTTCAGGCCTTAGCGGTCCAGCTTGTCAGATTGGATATTTCAGAGCCTATTCGGGTATTGGCTTGTGTGGTCTCCAAGTCTTCTCTTTATGACCGTATCAGGGAGCGTCAATATTATGACCCTCACTTGCTCGTTCTTTAGGACAGGGTTCGGAGAGGTGATTCTAGGGATGTGACTATTGGTGATGACGGCATGCTGAGAATGCAGGGTCGGATATGTGTGCCTAATGTAGATGGGCTTCGAGGGTTTATTATAGAGGAGGCCCACAACTCGTGGTATTCTATCCATCCGGGTGTCGCGAAGATGTACCAGGATTTGAGGCAGCACTATTGGTGGAGGCAGATGAAGAAGGATATNTTGATGTAGGAGGGTAGGGTGATTGCCTATTCCTCACGCCAGTTGAAGACCCATGAGAAGAATTATCTTGTCCATGATCTTGAGTTAGCATCCATTGTTCACGTCTTGAAGATTTGGCATCATTATTTGTATGGGGTTCATTATGAGATCTATACTGATCACCGGAGTCTTCAGTATTTGTTAAAGTAGAAGGATCTTAATTTACGTCAGCGGAGATGGTTGGAGCTTCTTAAGGACTATGATATCACTATTTTGTACCATCCGGGGAAGGCCAATGTGGTGGCCGATGCTTTGAGTAGCCGGACAGAGGGTTTGGGGAGTTTAGCATATCTTCTAGCAGTAGAGAGACCTTTGGCATTGGATGTTCAGGCCTTAGCGGTCCAGCTTGTCAGATTGGATATTTCAGAGCCTATTCGGGTATTGGCTTGTGTGGTCTCCAAGTCTTCTCTTTATGACCGTATCAGGGAGCGTCAATATTATGACCCTCACTTGCTCGTTCTTTAGGACAGGGTTCGGAGAGGTGATTCTAGGGATGTGACTATTGGTGATGACGGCATGCTGAGAATGCAGGGTCGGATATGTGTGCCTAATGTAGATGGGCTTCGAGGGTTTATTATAGAGGAGGCCCACAACTCGTGGTATTCTATCCATCCGGGTGTCGCGAAGATGTACCAGGATTTGAGGCAGCACTATTGGTGGAGGCAGATGAAGAAGGATATAGTTGGGTTTGTGGCTCGGTGTCTCAACTGTCAACAGGTTAAGTATGAGTATCAGAGACCAGGTGGCTTGCTTCAGAGATTGGAGATCCCAGAGTGGAAGTGGGAGCGGATCACCATGGACTTTGTAGTTGGGCTCCTACGGACTTCGAGGAAGTTCGATGTTATTTGGGTTATTGTGGATCGGCTGACCAAGTCCGCGCACTTCATTCCAATTGGTACTACTTACTCTTCAGAGCAGTTGGCTGAGATTTACATTCGAGAGATCGTTCTCCTGTATGGTGTCCCAGTTTCCATCATTTCAGATAGGGGTACTTAGTTCACATCGCAGTTTTGGAGGGCCGTGGAGTGAGAGTTGGGTACTCAGGTTAAGTTGAGCATATCTTTTCACCCTCAGAAGGACGGGCAGTCCGAGCATACTATTCAGATATTGGAGGACATGTTGTGTGCTTGTGTCATTGAGTTTGGGGGTTCATGGTACCAGTTTCTGCCACTCGCATAGTTTGCATATAACAACAGTTATCAGTCAAGTATTCAGATGGCTCCGTATGAGGCTTTATATGGGAGGAGGTGTAGATCTCCGGTTGGATGGTTTGAGCCGGGTGAGGCTAGGCTCTTAGGTACAGACTTGGTCCATGACGCATTAGATAAGGTGAAATTGATTCAGGAGCGGCTTCGCATGGCGTAGTCTAGGCAGAAGATCTACGCGGATAAGAAGGTTCGTGATGTGTCTTTTATGGTTGGGGAGAAGGTTTTGCTGAAGGTATCACCTATGAAGGGTGTTATGAGGGGAAGAGGGGCAAGTTGAGCCCCCGGTTCATTGGGCCTTTTGAGGCACTTCATAGGATAGGGGAGGTGTCTTATAAGCTTGCCTTGCCACCCAGCTTGTCGAGTGTGCATCCAGTGTTTCATATTTCCATGCTCCGGAAGTATATTGGAGATTCGTCCCATGTTTTTGATTTCAGCACGGTTCAGTTGGAGGGTGATATGACTTATGATGTG
>AWOL01S0020562.1:56100-106119 GCA_000715115.1 Nicotiana otophora
GGGAAGAGGGGCAAGTTGAGCCCCCGGTTCATTGGGCCTTTTGAGGCACTTCATAGGATAGGGGAGGTGTCTTATAAGCTTGCCTTGCCACCCAGCTTGTCGAGTGTGCATCCAGTGTTTCATATTTCCATGCTCCGGAAGTATATTGGAGATTCGTCCCATGTTTTTGATTTCAGCACGGTTCAGTTGGAGGGTGATATGACTTATGATGTGGAGCCGGTGGCTATTTTGGATCGGCAGGTTCGAAGGTTTAGGTCAAAGGAAATAGCTTCAGTGAAGGTGTAATGAAGAGGTCAGCATGTGGAGGAGGCCACCTGGGAGACCGAGCGGGAGATGCGGAGCAGATATCTACACCTATTCGAGACTCCAGGTATGTTTCTAGACCCGTTCGCGGACGAACGAATATTTAAGAGAGGGAGGATGTAACGACCCGGTTGGTCGTTTCAAGAGTTATAGCCTCGTTTTTCCCATTTCTACTTCTTTTGTGTTATTCCGCTATATTATGTTATATCGGGTTAATTGATTCGGGACCGGAGTGATTTTAGAGTGAATTGAGACACTTAGTCTCTTAAGTAGAAACTTAAGCTGGAAAGGTCAACCGGATATTGACCTATATGTAAACAATATCGGATTTGAATTCTGATGGTTCCTTTAGCTCCGTTAGGTGATTTTGAACTTAAAAGTGCATCTGGAATGTGATTTGGAGGTCCGTGGTAGAATTAGGCTTGAATTGGCGAAATTGGAAATTTGGCGATTTCAATCGGCAGTGGAAAATTTGATATCATGGTCGGAATGGAATTCCAGAAGTTAGAATAGATTCGTAGTGTCATTTTTGATGTGTGTGTAAAATTTGAGGTCATTCGGAAGTGGTTTGGTTGGTTTCGGCATCGGTTGCCGAATTTGGAAATTTAGAAGTTCTTAGGCTTGAATTCGAGGGTAATTTGATGATTTGATGTTGTTTTGAGTGATTCGAAGGTTCGACTAAGTTGGTATGTTGATATATGACTTGTTGGCATTTTTGGTTGAGGTCCCGAGGGCCTCGAGGTGATTTCGGGTGGTTAACGGATTTGTCGAAGTTGGAAAATGCAGCTGAAGCTGTTGCTACTCCTATTTTCGCACTTGCGGAAGAAAGCCTCACAGGTGCGAGGCCGCTGGTGTGCGTGGGGAGTNTAAAATGCAGCTGAAGTTGCTGCTATAGCTATTTTCGCACCTGCGGAAGAAAGCCTCGTATGTGCGAGGACAATGGTGCGCGAAGGGAGTACGCAGGTGTAGGCAATGCTGGGCTAGGCAACATGCACAGGTGCGAGTTGGAGGTCGCATCGGAGAGCCCGCAGGTGCGAAAACCTGAGGCACAGATGCGGAAAAAGGAAATGCTGGGCAAGCTTCGCAGATGCGGAGGAAACGCGCAGATGCGCCTTTGCAGGTGTGATGGGTTGCCGCAGATGCGTAGTCTGGACGCGTAAGTGGGTTGCGGAGGTAAGTCTCCTTGAACCGCAGGTACGGTCGTGCAGGTGCGAGAAAATGGCCGCAGGTGCGAGGAGCCTGGGCAAAGGGTACATATTGCACACTTCGCAAATTTTGTTGCATTCTTCACCATTTCTATTCGGGTTTTGGAGCTTTGGGGAGAGATTTGAAGAGGGAATCAAGGGGATTTCATTGAGGTAAGTTACTTGAGCCCTAATACTTGTATATATGGTGATTTTCCATTGTTTAATCATTGTAATTAGTGAAAATGAGGGGTTAGGGTTTGGAACTTTTGGAGAGTAATTTAAGGATTTGAAGGACCAAACGATGTCGGATTTTGATGAATTTGGTATGGTTAGACTCGTGAGTAAATGAGCATTCTAGTTTTGTAGATTTTGTCAGATTTCGAGATGTGGGCCCGGGTTTGAGCCAATTTCGGGTTTAGGTCTAGTTTTGTAGCTTTTCTTGTAGAATTTATTCCATTAGCGCGTATTGATGGTATTGTACTGATTATGAATAGATTCGGAGCATTTGGAGGCAGAGTCCAGAGGAAAGAGCATTGCGGGGTAGATATTTGACCGTTTTGAGGTAAGTACGATTGTAAATCTAGTCCTGAGGGTACAAAACCCCGAATTTTGTATCATTCTACTATTTTTAGTGACGCACATGCTAGGTGACGGGCATGTGGGCGTGCACTGTTGGGAATTTGTGACTTGGTCCGTCCCGTAGCAACTGTAAAGTTACATACTTTGTTGAAACTATATGATACTTATATGTTTTAGAAAGAGTTTCTGTAAATTGGGCTGAATGCCATGTTTGGACCTTACGCTAGTGCTGTTTCGACCCTTAGGGGCTTTTTCTTACCATCCTCTCATTGATTTTGATTGAAAATCCTTACTTCGTCATGTTTATGCTTGTTTACCGCGTAACTCACTTTTATGAATCTATTTTGATGCATATAAAAGTTTTGGGTCGAATGTCCTGTTTTACTGAAATGCCCGACTGGCTTGAGAGGTTTATGACTGAGTGAGGCCGAGGGCCTGATTTGTGAGGATGAGTGTGGATCGGGGCTTCCCGCCTACAACATACTTTATTATTATAGCATGTGAGTTGTCCGTGCAGTACGTGAGTTGTCCGTGCAGATTATAGCGCTTGGGCTGAAGGCGTCCCTCCGGAGTCTGTACAGACCCCCAGTGAGCGCAGGTGCCTACTGAGTGCGAGTGCCGAGTGCTGAGTGACTGGGAGGCATGAGTGATTGTGAGGTATGCCCGAGTGGCAAGGGTGATTATGAGGTATGCCCGAGTGGCACGAGTGACTGTGAGGTTTTTCCGAGGGGCTATATGTGAGTGATGTTTTGCCCTAGGGGCTGTTTATGATTTCATCATTTTTTCTCACATTTGCATTTCTCTCTGTTGGAAAACTGTTGAAAAATATCTTTAAATGATTTTTACTGGAACTGGGTTTAAACGAGATGTTTGATTCAAATCCTGATGTTTTTAAAAGCATGTGGTATTTTACTGAGCTTTCTTGATATGGACGTTATATGCTTTATTGCTCGTCACTACTGCTCAGTCTTTATTTATTGTTGTTACTTACTGAGTTGGCGTACTCACGTTACTCCCTGCACCTTGTGTGCAGATTCATGTGTAGCTGGACATGGTAGCGGTTATTGATTGTTGCGGTGGCAGATGTTCTTGGAGATAGCAAGGTAGCTGTTTGGCGATCGCAGCCCCTACTCTTCTCCCTCTTATCTTCCTCTAGTGGTATTTATCTATTTTCCAGGCTGAGTTAACCTTGATATTGTTAGATAGATTGTAGTAGATGCTCATGACTAGTGACACCACGATATCGGTCTTTTTCTTCCGCACTTGTATTTTGATTTGAACTCCTTTACGAGGTTTTTATGTTAAATAACATTGAAATTATCTTTGAAATGAAAATATCTGTTTGTTTTGGAAATGAGTTGGCTTGCCTAGTTCCACGATAGGCGCCATTACGACAAGGGTTAGTTTGGGTCGTGACACTTTCTTTCTGCAATTCTACTAGATTGCGGTGACTAAGGGGTTGTCGTTTGATGAATAATACCATATTCCAAACATATTTCTTCAAAAGGAGATTCACATTCACTGCTCCTATTACTTTCTAGAGCCAACCACATGAACTATTATTTGTATCATGATAGAGCCAAAATTAATAAATGGTGAAGTTTTTAATCTTCAATCCAATCTGACACAACAAAAATTAATAAACAGTGAAGTTTTTAATCTTAAAACTGAATGATAACTGATACAACCAGATCTAATAGACGGTGAAGTTTTTTAATCTTCAAACCGAGTAATATGTGACACAATCAAATTTAATAAACGGTGAAGTTTTTAATCTTCAAACCGAATAATAAATTGGAGTAGAAAATCACTAAGATTTTGATCTCCAAAACGAGTATAAAGTCACTTAGACTTTATTCCGACAAATGAGTAGAAAGTCACGGAGACTTTAATCTCAACGAACGAGTGAAAAATCACACAGATTTTGATCTCGAAGCAGGAGTAAAAAATCACGAAAATTTTATTCTCCATAACGGGTGTAGAAAATCACGAGAATTTTAATTCCCTTTCCAAATAGTTTTCCAACTAAACCATTCTAACACTTTAAACAGTTTGATCTCTTTCTCTAATCAAACACATATATGTTCATCTTTACATATATTATATTCACGATCTCAAGATCTTCTAGTATTACTGTAATCCTAATTCATGTCTTACAACCTTGAAAATAACCATCCACATATATTTATGCATGTTATCAAATTTTATATCAACTACTCATAGTTTTTCATATAGTCAAAGGAATAACAAATTAACCTTATGTTATTCCTACTCATGCATATATTCTAAATTTATAATATGAGATCATCACATAATAAATATATACCATCAATTTATAGACACAAAATTTGATATATCACAAAAGGGTAAACAATTATTAATGAGTAGAGTAAATAGGTATAACCCGACATAGTTGTCACATTCTGTTGAAGACAGAAAATTAGTCCCACGAGGACTTTGATATGCAAGTACTGAGAGCAAATGCTCCACTCAGTAACCGATGCAACACTTTTGCATTCCAACCAGTGAATTTATAATTCTGGAGCCACATTCAAATGCTCAATATTCATTTAAGATGTCTTTCTTTTGAACCGTTTCATAGTGGAACTAAATAGAAGACTTTTAATCCACTTTAATGACAACTTCACATCAGCCATTTAGGTGCCTTTTAAGTTGCTTGAAACGATGTCTCCATTAGAGCAAAACAACCTGGATGTCATACGTCACTTTTAGAAGTAATCTTTAGGCAAGAGCCGCATAAAATGGACTAAGACCATTAACGACAATTCCTTGCTTTCATATTATTTCCTTCCAATTCCACTTAGCCGTTTTGCGACTTTCCCGATTTTGCGGTGTACGCCCAACGTACATTAATGCCGCAATTTGCAGTAACGTTCTTCGCCAATGTTTACTTACAGTCGCTGCTCGGTTTTCCTGAAAGGCCTATTGCGAATAAGCACAACGGTTGCCTTTCTGACTGCCTCAATTGCCAAAAGAAACACTCTCCTTGTAACATTTAAAGAATCCCAACATTAGATCCATACTATTAAGAAAATCTTTTATAACCAGACTCATAGAAATCTTCTCTTTATTTGCTTCTCCGGAAAAATTGCATATTCATCTTTTGTTTTTGTCCAGATGAATAATCAAAATAAATGTGGTGTTAATCCAGACGACTTTCACGACTATTTGGAATAAATCGCTTCGTCATTTTTCTTCGTGACAAACGACTTTCACTTCTTTCTTGTTCTTTTTCCTGGTATCAACTACTCCCTCCTCTGTTTCAATTTATATGAACAACTGGGCACAGAGTTCAAGAAAATAGAGAAGGTTTTTGAACTTGTGGTTTAAAATAAGGCACATATATTTTGTTTAGCTATAAATCATTGTATAAAGGTAAATTGTTTTCAAATAAGGAAAATAATCATTTTTTTTGGCACAGACTAAAAAGAAAATAAGTTCATATAAATTGAAACGGATGGAGTATTAAAGTAAATTCCTTAATATTGTTGGTAATCTTTGTTTGAAATCATAAAATTAGAGGAAAAGGAAACATTAGTTCAATAAACAAATCGTAAAATAATTCCGAGCGCACAAGTTGCTTGTGTGCCCTTAAGGAATTTAATCTCATCACTGTTGCCCAAGGTTATGAATTACTTCCTCCCATGATAGAACGGAAAAACTATTCTGTAATACTGACAATCGAAATTACAGAACTTTAGCGAACTCAACAAACGGAGCAAATCACACTTGATACTATATTTATTTGGAAAAACAACGCAACAATGTAGAAAAGAGGGGAAACGTTTTCAGATTTTCCATTACTGAAAAATAAGGCTAAGCCTCTAAATTTATATACAATAAAAAGGGTGAGATAAAGAGGTGCAATTCAAAGGGTGCCTCTACTATTTCACGTCCATTCACGAAACCTAACAATCCTTGATACCGATGACAATGCACAAATATCTCTTACAAAAACTTTCTGACATTATTCCAAATAATCAATCTTCCAACTTAGTCACGAAGCCATATTAACCTTTATATTAACCTGAATAGAAGAGAAAATGGCAAAAGAAAAACTCAAGAATTATCTTCTAAGTTCTCAATAAGGTTTTGCTTATTAGCCTTTACATCTTTTAACCTTTACTTCTACGTTCTCATTAAGGTTTGACAAAAAAGCCTTTACTCAAGAAGCCGTATTAACCTTTACATCTCTATAAGGTTTTTATTAAAGAAGCGTGTGTATGGGTGTATATATGTGTGTATGTTTAGGACTAGGAGAGTTTTTCTTATTTTCCTTTTCCATATTTGTTTGAACTGATGAAATTTATGAGGAATCTTAATGGAAATTTCAGGAGGGAGAATACAAGCAAGAGAAAGATCATTGACAAGTTATCAAATGATGAATATTATAAGTATAAGAAGATGGATCACACGGTGAAGGACTTTCCGGTGTGGAAACTTAAATGGAAAAGGAAAAGAACTGAGAAAGAGAAAGAAAAAGCAAAAGGATCGATGTACATCAACCAAAAGGCTTAACTTACTAAATCGCTGAGGCAAGCACTTCTGGCAACATACAAAGATAGTGGTGATGAAGAAGAAGAAGATAAAGAAAACAATGAGGCCATGTCTTTGGTTGAATTGATTGATTCAGAATCATCTGAGTTTGATGTAGATAGAAATTCATCTCAAATCTTGCAACTTGGGATGCAAACCAATAGGCCACCATTATTTGATGGACAATACTTCAATGAATGGAAGGCATGTATGGAAGTGTTTCTACATGCCACTGACTATGATCTATGAGATATCACCGCACAAGGCTCGATGATTCCCACCAAACAAGAATCAGATGGAACAGAAACTATCAAGACAGAGTAAAGTACTCTGCTGAGGATATCCAAATGATGCAGATGAATGCTAAAGCCAAAGAAATACTCTATTGAGGTCACACATAAGAGATACTCATCAAAACACTTTTTTATCTCACTTCAAATGGCATTCAGGTTTAAATTAATGTTAAGTAAGGAGGTCAACAAAGTGAAGTTGCATTTCTGATAAATTTAGAAGAAACGTAAGCAAAATTAAGCCGAAGTTCTTGTTATGATGGCCATGAGAGAGTGGGAAGCAAAAGTATAATTTTAATTTCTAGAAGAAATTTACTTTCTTAATTTTTTTGAATTAAATATATAATTTCTCACTTTTCCTTTTTTCTTTTCTTTTTCCTTTGTCTTCTTCTTTTACTTCTTTTCTTTTCTCCTACAGTTTCGTCTTCACTTTTTCGACATCATTCGCCGGCGACGTTGTCGGAATTTTCTTCTTCCATTTATCATGCTAATATGCTTCTTCTTTCTTTTCCTTTCACATACAATCACACTGTCAAAAAGATTTATTCATATACAAAGCAAAATACACCTAGATCTGAAAAAATATCTATCATCGAAAAATCTTTTCTACGCCGTAAAAAATGGAGTCAATGTAATTTTAATCGAAAGAATCTTTTTTCTAACCCTATAGCACATATATACTCAGATCATTCACCATCACTCACCTATTAATTTTGATTACGCCTCGCCACCCACAATCACCAGTCATAACCACATCCAAAACCCTCTATCACAATAGCCATTAAAGACCTTAAGCCAAGCATAACAGCAAAAAAACAAAAAGCCGAAGTTGGTGATTGAAGACATTGGGGTGAATCCTTGTTGTTCAGCTAGGTTAGGTGACGGAAATCAAATAGAGAAAGCAAAAAGGAAAAAAAATAATAACAAAAAATTAGGAAGAGAATAAGAAATAAATAAAAAGTTTGATGAAATACCAAGTGTCAAGGGTGATTGTGGTATTTTAAGGGTAAATTTATTCTAATTCAAAATAGTTCAGAGGAGGTAATAGGATCCTCGCAAAGATAAAGTGTATAATTGAAAATACGACTATAGGTGAGGGAGGTACTTATGCATTTTCCCATTAATGCTCAATTACAAGGAGTTCTTGATCCTCCCAAATTTATTAAAGAAAAAACGAACTAAGACTATCACCCATGAACAATCTAAGTGGATCAAGGCAAGCAAAAGTGTAAAGTTCACACCACTGCCTCATTAGGTAAAGAGAAATTTGATTCATCCCATTTCAAACAAGAAGGGACCAAAGCTAGTCTAGGTTACCAAATCTAACTTGTGAATATTTTTGCAAGCTACAGTTAGAGGGAAAATGACGATTGGTATCTGGACAGTGGATTCTCCAGGCACATGACTGGTAATAAGAAAAATTGCATCTCCTTATAATATTGTTAAATAACTCTGACAAGCCATAAACGATGTTTACTTTCAGAAGTATCTTCTTACCTTCCATAAATGCCACTTCGGGGGCCTATTATCCGCATAACTTTTCTGCATGCTCTGAGCTGTCCGAAACGGTTCTCGAATCAACTTCATATTCTCCAAAGCATCACGAACCAATTCTATACCCAACAACCTGGCCTCACAATGCTCAAACTAACCAATAAGAGAAGGATATTGTTTCACATACAAAGCCGCATACGGAGCAATCTGAATAGTAGACCGATAACTATTGTTGTAAGAAAACTCTACCAAAGGTAAAAATTGATCCCAATGACCTACAAAGAAATCACACAAATTCGCAATATGTCCACAAGCATGTGAATAGTCCGTTCGGGTGAAATGTTGTGATAAGCTTCACATATGTACCCAACTCCCGCTGAACAGCATTCCAAACGTGAGATATGAGCTAAGTGCCACGGTCTGAAATGATAGAAATAGGCACACCATGCACACGAATTATCTACATGTCGTAAATCTAAGCTAACCTCTCTGAAAGTATAAATAGTCAACACATGTATGAAATGTGCGGACTTAGTCAACCTACCGTAGAGTCCATAATGACACGCTTCCACTTCCACTATAATATAACCATCTTATGAATGAAATCGCCTAGTTTCTAATGTTCATACTTAACTTGTTGGCAATTCAAACACCGTAAGAAATGACCGACAATGTCTTTCTTCATCCTCCGCCACCAATAATGTCACTTTAAATCATGATACATTTTCGTAGCACTCGGATGATTAGAATACTGCAAACGTGAGCCTACCAAAGTATTAAATGCCTCAAGTCATCAACAATATGAACACAAAGCCGACTTGAAGTCGCATAACACCATCATCTTTAACAACCACCTTCTTTGCACCACGTCACTGCATAGTGTCCTTAAGCACAAACAAATGGGGATAATAATAATTGTGAGCCTTAATGCGCTCAAACAAGGACGACTGTGCAACAATACAAGCAAGAACCCTACTAGACTCAAAAATATCCAATCATAAATTTTAGGCCCCGAATCACCTAAACTTTTATAGGTCCCTCCAGAAACGACCTAATGAAGCATGGTCATTGCTTCGCAAAAAACGTTTCATGTTTTCTGGTGTTTTAAGGCCATAGAATTAGAAATTCAACACAATTTCTTATTTTTCTTATGCTAATATCCCATCTTTATGAATTTGGGCGACTGACCCCGAATCGCCTAACATTTTGTTGTCCCATTAGAAACTACCTAATGAACCATATTTATTGTCTCTTCATGGCCATTCCTTTGGCGTTTTAGGGCCATAAATCAGTAATTCGACACGATTTCTGATTTTTCGTGTGCTAATATCCATACCATCTTCACAAATTCGGGCGACCAGCCCCGAATAGCCTAAGATTTTGTGTGCCCATTAGAAACTATCTCATGAACCATAGTCATTGCATCTCCATGTCCGTTCCTCATTTTTGGCATTTTAGGGCCATAAATCAGGATTCAGCATGATTTCTAATTTTTCGTGTGCTAATGTCCATGCCAACTTCATGAATTCGGACGATAGGCCCCGAATCGCCTAAAGTATTTTGGGCCCGTCAGAAATAACCTAATGAATAATAGTCATTGCCTCACCATGATTGTTCCTCAATCTTTGGCATTTTAGGGTCATAAAATAGGAATTCAGTACGATTATCCATTTTTTCGTATGATAATGGCCCCAATCGCTTAAAATTTTGTGGGGCCATCTGAAATGACCTAATGAGACATAATCATTCACTCTCCATGATTGTACCTTAATTTTCAGCATTTTATGGACACAAAATAAGAATTCAGCACGATTTCCATTTTTTGTGTGTTAATGTCCACCCCATCTTTATAAATTCGGGCAACCGGCACTGAATCGTCCAAAATATTTCGGAACCATAATCATTGCTTCGCCATATATGTTCCTCATGTTTTGGCATTTTAGGGGCTATAAAATAGGAATTCAGCACGATTTTTGATTTTCATATGCTAATGCCCGTGCCATCTTCATGAATTCGGACGGCCGATATCGAATTGCCTAAATTCGGTGGGTCCATCATAAACAACCTAATGAACCATAGTTATTTCCGAACGTGCCTCATGCTTCAGCATTTTAGGGGCACAAAACAAGAATTCAGCATGATTTTTTATTTTTCGCGTGTTAATGTCCATGCAATCATCATGAATTAGGGCGACTAGACCCGAATCGCCTAAAAGTTTGTGGGTCTATCAGAAATAATCTAATTAACCATAATCATTACCTCACCTTGACCGTTCCTCAGTTTTATGTGTTTTAGGGCCATATAACAAGAATTCAACATGATATCCGGTTTTTGTATGCTAATATCCACGCCATCTCATGAATCTAGGCGATCGACCCCGAATCGCCTAAACTTTTGTGGGCCCATCAGAAATGACCTACTAAACCATAGTCATTGCCTCGCGATGATCGTTCCTCATTTTTGATTTTTTAGAACCATAAAATAAGAATTTACTATGATTTCTATTTTTTCGTGTACTAATGTCCAGGCCATCTTCATGAATTTGGGCGACGTGGCCCCAATCGTTTAAAATTTTGTGGGCCTATCAAAAATGACGTAATGAACAATAACCATTGTTTCTCCATGATTGTCCTCATTTTTGGTATTTTAGGGTCATATAATAG
This sequence comes from Nicotiana otophora, assembly GCA_000715115.1. Taxonomy (NCBI): domain Eukaryota; kingdom Viridiplantae; phylum Streptophyta; class Magnoliopsida; order Solanales; family Solanaceae; genus Nicotiana; species Nicotiana otophora. The sequence goes on from AWOL01S0020562.1 coordinate 67,174, forward strand.
GTATTCAGCATGATTTATAATTTTTCGTGTACTTAGTCCACGCCATTTTCATGAATCCAGGCGACCGGCCCTGAATCGTCGAAACTTTTGTGAGCCCATCATAAATAATCTAATAAACTATAGGCATTTCCTCACTATAACTATTCCTCGTGTTTTGGCATTTTAAGGCCATAAATCAGGAATTCAGTATGATTTCTGATTTTTCGTGTGCTATTGTCCATGCTATCTTCATGAATTCGGATGACCAGTCCCGAATCGCCTAACATTTTGTGGCCCTATCTGAAATGACCTAATTAACTATTTTCATTGACTCGCCATGACCGTTCCTCATTTTTCGGTATTTTAGGGGCATAAAACTATAATTCAATATTATTTTTAATTTTTTGTGTGCCAATGTCCATGCCATCTTCAAGAATTTGGGCGACCGGCCCTGAATCAGCTATAATTTTGTGGGCCCTTCAAATATGACCTAATGAACCATAGTGTTTTCCTTTCCATGATCGCTCCACTTTTTTGGCGTTTTATGGGACATAAAATAGGAATTCAACACGATTTCTGATTTTTCGTGTGCTTATGTCCACGTCATCTTCATGAATTCGGATAAACGGAACCGAATCACCTAAAAGTTTGTGGGATCATCACAACGACCTAATGAATCGTAGCCACTACGTCGTCATGACCGTGCGTTGAATTTTGGCATTTTAGGGGTAATAAACAAGAATTTAGCATGATTTTCGATTTTGCGTATGGTAATGTCCACGCTATACTCATGAATTCGGACGACCGACTCCAAATTATCTAAAATTTTATGGGTCCATCATAAATGACCTAATGAACCATAGTCATTGTCTCACCATAATCGTTCCTTGTTTTTATGCGTTTTTGGGCCATATAACAAGAATTCAACACGATTTCCGATTTTTCGTGTGCTTAGTCTATGCCATCTCATGAATTTGGGTGATCGGCCCAAATTTGCCTTAAATTATATGGGCCCATTACAATTACCTAATGAACCATAGTCATTGTTGCTCCATGACCGTTTTACATTTTTGACTTTTTAGAGCCATAAAGCAGGAATTCAACACGTTTCTTGATTTTTCGTGTGCTTGGTCCACGCAATTTTCATAAATTCAGGCGACTGGCCCTGAATCGCCGAACATTTTGTGAGTCCATCATAAATAACCTAATAAACCATAGGCATTTTCTCACCATAACTGTTCCTCGTATTTTGGCATTTTAAAGCCATAAATCAGGAATTCAGCATGATTTCTTATTTTTCGTGTGCTATTATCCATGTCATCTTCATGAATTCGGATGATCAGTACCGAATCGCCTAACATTTTGTGGGCCTATCTGAAATAACCTAATGAACTATTGTTATTGACTCGCCATGACCGTTCCTCGGTTTTCGTCATTTTAGAGGCATAAAACTAGAATTCAGTATGATTTTTAATTTTTTGTGTGCCAATGTCCATGCTATCTTCACGAATTTGGGCGACCGGCCCTGAAGTGCCTATAATTTTTTAGGTCCTTCAAAAATGACCTAACGAACCATAGTATTTTCCTTGCCATGATCGTTCCTCGTTTTTGGCATTTGAGGGGCCATAAAATAAGAGTTTAACACGATTTCTGATTTTTCGTGTGCTTATGTCCACGCCATCTTCATGAATTCGGACAACCGGAATCGAATCACCTAAAATTTTGTGGGTTCATCAGAACGACCTAATGAATCGTAGCCACTGCCTCGCCATGACCGTGCCTCGATTTTTGGCATTTTAGGGGTAATAAACAAGAATCCAGCATGATTTACGATTTTGCGTGTGGTAATGTCCACGCTATACTCAAAAATACAGACGACTGACCCCGAATCGTCTAAAGTTTTATGGGCCCATCATAAATGACCTAATGAACCATAGTCATTATCTCACCATGATCGTTCCTCATTTTTATGCGTTTTAGGGCCATATAACAAGAATTCAACATGATTTCCGAAGGTCTATGCCATCTCATAAATTTGGGTGATCGGATGCCTTAAATTATATGGGGCCATTATAAATGAACTAATGAACCATAGTCATTGTTGCTCCATGATCGTTTTACATTTTTGGTTTTTTAGAGCCATAAAGCAGAAATTCAATATGTGTTTTGATTTTTCATGTGCTTAGTCCACGCCATTTTCATGCATTAAGGCGACCGGCCCTGAATCACCGAAAACTTTGTGAGCCCATCATAAATAACCTAATAAACCATAGGCATTTCCTCACTATAATCGTTCCTCGTGTTTTGGCATTTTAAGGCCATAAATCAGGAATTCAGCATGATTTATGATTTTTCGTGTGCTATTATCCATGCCATCTTCATGAATTCGGATGATCAGTCCCGAATCGCCTAACATTTTGTGGGCCTATCTGAAATGACCTAATGAACTATTGCCATTGACTCGCCATGACTGTTCCTCGGGTTTCGTCATTTTAGGGGCATAAAACTAGAATTCAGCATGATTCAATTTTTTGTGTGCCAATGTCTATGCCATCTTCATGAATTTAGACGACTGATCCCGAATCACCTATAATTTTGTAGGCCAATCAACAATGACCTAATGAACTATAGTGTTTTCCTCACCATGATTATTCCTCTCTTTTTTGGCGTTTTAGAAGCCATAAAACAGGAATTCAGCATGATTTCTAATTTTTCTTGTGCTTATGTCCACGTCATCTTCATGAATTCGGGCGACCACCACAGAATCACCTAAACTTTTGTGGGTCCATCAGAAACGACCTAATGAACCATAGTCATTGCCTCGCCATGACCGTGCCTCATTTTTCAGTATTTTAAGGGCAATAAACAAGTATTCAGCATGATTTCTTATTTTTCGTGTGATTATGTCTATGTCATCTTCATGAATTCGGACGACCGGTCCCGAATCGCTTAAAAATTTGTGGGCCCATCAGAAACCACCAAATAAACCATAATCATTGATTCACCATGATCGTTCCTCATATTTTGTATTTTTGGGCCATATAACAAGAATTCAACATGATTTTTGATTTTTCGTGTGCTAATGTTTATGCCATCTCATAAATTTTGGCGATCGGCCCCGAATCACCTAAAACTTTTATGGGCCTATAAAAATGACCTAATGAACCATAGTCAGTGCTTCTTCATGAGAGTTTTATATTTTTGGCTTTTTAGGGCCATAAAACAGGAATTCAACACGATTTCTAATTGTTCGTGTGCTAATGTCCACATCATTTTCATGAATTCACGCGACCGGCCCCGAATCACCGAAAATTTTGTGACCCATCAGAAACAACCTAATGAACCATAGTCATTGCCTCGCCTTGAACGTTCCTCATTGTTTTGCGTTTTAGGGCTATAAAAGAGAAATTCAACATGATTTTGTGGGACCATCAGAATTGGCCTAATGAACCAGTCATTACTTCGCCATGACCATTCCTCATTTTTAGCATTTTAGGATCATAAAACAAGAATTCAACATTATTTTTAATTTTTTGTGTGCTAATGTCCACGCCATCTACATGAATTCGGGCGACCAGCCTCGAATCGCCTAACATTTGTGGACCCATCAGAAACGACCGATTAAACTGTAGTCATTACTTCACTATGATCGTTCCTCGTTTTTGGAATTTCAGGACATTAAAACAGAGATTCAACATGGTTTTTGATTTTTCGCATGTTGTCCACGCCATCTTTAGGAAATAAGGTGACGAGCTTCGAATAGTCTAAAATTTTATGGGCCCATAAAAACTAACATATGAATAATAGTTACTGTTCACCATGATTGTTCCTCCCTTTATGTCATTTTGGACCATAAAATAGGAATGCATGCTGATTTTCGATTTTTTGTATGTTAATATCCACGCCATCTTCATGAATTTGGGCGACGAGCTCCGAATCGCCTAAAGAATTTTGGGCCCATCAGAAAAGACATAATAAACAATAGTAATTTCTTTTCCATAATCGTTCTTCATTTTTTAATGTTTTATGGCCATAAAATAGGAATTAAGCACGATTTCTGATTTTTCATATGCTAATGTCCACACCATCATAGTGAATTCGGGCGACCAGCCTCGAATCGCCTAAAATTTTGTGAGCCTATCATAGACAACCTAATGAATCATAGTTATTGCTTTGCCATAACCGTTCCTCGTTTTTGGCATTTTAGGGCCATAAAACAGGTGTTCAGTGCGATTTTCGATTGTTCGTGTGTTAATGTCCGCGTCATCTTCATGAATTCGGACGACCAACCCCGAATAGTCTACAATTTTGTGGGCCCATCAGGAACGACCTAATGAACCAAAGTCATAGCCTCGCCATGACCTTTCCTTATCTTTTGGAGTTTTAGGGCCATAAAATAGGTATTCAATACGATTTTCGATTTTTCGTGTGCTAATGTCTATGCCATTTTCATGAATTCGGACGACCAGCCCCGAATCGACTAAAGTTTTGTTGGCATATCAGAAACGACATAATGAACCATAATCATTGTTTCGCCATGACCGTTCCTCATTTTCTGGCCTTATAGGGCTGTAAAACAGGAATTCAGCATGATTTTTGATTTTTTGTGTGCATGTTCATGCCATCTTCATGAATTAGGGCAACTGGCCCCGAATCGCATATAATGTTTTGGGCCCATCAGAAACAAAATAATGAACTATAATCATTGTCTCGCCATGACCGTTCCTCATTGTTTTAGTATTTTAGGGCCATAAAACAAAAAATCAGCATGATTTTCGATTTTTCGTATGCAAATTATCACGCCATCTTCATAAATTCGAGTGATTGGCCCCGAATCGCCTAAAATTTTGTGGGCCCACCATTAACGACCTAATTAACCATAGGCTTCATATGGCTTTCTGTATTTTGGATGAGAGCCAAATTGCTCTTTGTGTGTACTTGATGCTTATGCTACTTCTGCTACTGCTACTTCTGCTACTTCTGCTTCTGCAGTATATAGTTTGCAGCGTGCAATACAGCCAAAGGGATCGTTAGGTGTTGGTTTGTCGGGGAATTTTTCATTCTTTGCCAGTCTGCCTCGCTATTTTGTGACTCTTTTTTCTCCTCTGCTTTTACCTGTAATTGTACTATATCAAAATTTATGTTAGAACATATCATTTCACTGAACTCTAACTCTAATCACAATTGCTTTTTGAAAAAATACAAAGACTACAAGGCGTAGTTGAGGGTAAAGATCTGTGGTCTACAATTCCATAACAGTGCTTTCCTATTTCAAGGTTTGGTGTTAAAAATATTTTTAGTAAAAGAATGAAAACTGTTTTGGCCAGATATGTTAACATTTTATACTAATGCTAAAATTAGTTCAGCTTAGTTTGGTTGGCCACCGAAACCGTACCGAACCGAACCAAACAAGAAATATCGAAACGTATCGAATTATTTTGGTACGGTATTTGGTATATACAATTGATATATCGGATATCGAATATCGAACCGTAATTCTTAAATACCGTACCGAAGTACCGAACACCCACCCTAGTCCATGCCATAAGCGTGAGCTCAGGCGACCGACCCCGAATTTCTTAAAATTTTGCGGGCCCATCAAAAATGATTTAATGAAAAATAATCATCACCGTTCCACTTTTTTGGCGTGTTAGGGCCATAAAACAGGAATTCGGGATAATTTTCAGATTTTCGTGTACTATAGTCCACTTTATCTGCATGAACTCGGACGATCGACCAAGAATCTCCTAAAATTTTGCGTGCCCATAAAATACTAACTAAGGAACTATACATATTTCTAAATCTGAATATGCCAGTTAGCTATTGAACCTAGCAAACCGTTCTAAACTGTTTTTAAAATGCAAATGACTTTAACTTTTCAATCGTAAAATCAAATCTTTAAATACGTAAATTGATTGGGTTGGATTACGTTGTATCCGGACTTCACACCCCCATATAATAAGTGGCTGAAAAACCTACCCTTTTGTTATTTCTCGGGCGCCGCACATCCGCCTCTTTTAAGTAAAATATAACTAACAATAAATTTAGTATAATCTCACAAAGCAAGGTTTGAAAATCTTAGAGTATACTTAAACTTTACCTTTACCTTATAAGTTATAGAATCTGTTTCTGATAGATTTCGACTCAAGGTAAAAGTAAAAAGGAAGCAGAAGTAACAACAACAAAATAAGGTGGTAAGGTGACCGGGTGATAGAATAATCAAAGCGAAAGAATTAACATATAGTAAAAAAATCTACGGATCAAAAGATATCAAAATAGGAGACAAATACTAATACTACCGGCATGTAAAAGAAACGACTATCTACTAATCTTCTATCCTAATTCTCAAACTTCTGTCAAGTGCCTCAAGTAAGATATTTAAGATATATTTGACTTTCAAATTTTCTTCTACAATTTGACTTTCATGTCTCCTTCCACATATCTTGGAACATTCTCAGATACTTCTGTGTTGCTTCCTGGATTTCTCGAAACCTAACATGTCGATTAAATTCATCAATCCTACACGCCAAACTCACCAAACAATTAATCTTCCTAGTTTCTTTACGCGGAATTTTGCCGTTTTCTAGTTTCAACAACATATATATATTTAGATTTGTGTTTTGGTTTCTTCAATTCGCAGTGCGTCGTTGAATTCTCTTCTTCTTCTTTTTAGGCTTATAGTTGAATTTTATACCTCCTTTTTCACGTTTATATTATATTCCTTGTGAAATATTCCTATCCTGATAAGGTGATATCACAATAAACAATAGAGGTTATAATATTGCGCAAATATAGTAAAAATACCTTTTTTTGTGTTGATCCCTTTACACATGGTGATCCTTCTAGCGTAGCGGCAAACGCAAAGGTGATTAAAATTTTGATTTAGGTCATAGGTTTAACTTTAAGTGAGTCATTTGTGCATTTTCTTGAATTCCCTCGTTGGATTCTTAGGCTCCAGGGTACATTAATCTTTTCTTGTGCTCAAGTTTCCGGATCAACAAAAACACTTTTCTCTATTTCTTTTAGTCATTCTCTCGTTTGATTATAATTAAGGATGGAAGTATACCAGCAGCAGTACAGACGACTACTTGACCGCCTAGATGAAAACGGAGATGGGAAAATATCAGCATCAGAGTTGCAACAATGTGTACATTTGATTGGCAAAGATATGTCATATGACGAAGCAAAGGCTGCGGTTGCAGCCCATGACTCGGACGATGATGGCTTATTGGATTTCGATGATTTTGTCAGATTAGTAGAAGATGGGACCGAAGAAGAGAAGGCGCGCGAGTTGAAGGAGGCATTTCGGATGTATGAAATGGAGGGATGTGGATGCATTACTCCGGAGAGCTTACAGAGAATGCTCGATAGATTAGGGGAGTCGAGAACTATTGACGAGTGCAGAGGAATGATTGCGAGATATGATATTAATGGCGATGGTTTACTGAATTTTGATGAGTTTGTGATCATGATGCATTGCTAGACATGAGTTTGCAGTGGGTTCCTATGGTGGTGAGCACCCTTCACTTCCAACCAATAAGTTCTGAGTTCGAGTCACACCAAGAGCAAGATGGGGAGCTCTTGGAGGGGGAAATAAAAACAAAATCCGCTTTGTGGTGACAGGGGGTTTTGGCTAGACATTAGTTATATGTCAAGTTGTTTGTGATTGTGATCTTGTTCTCCTTGTTTAGGCCTTGTACTTACGCTTCGTTAACAATTTGTATTGGTAAATGAAGGCACATTCTTTCTGTATAATTTATTTGAATTATCACTTACTCATTGTGCATCAGATATCTGTATATACATATCTCGATATTTAATTTCTAGCGTGGCTATTCATTGACGCATGCAAGGCATTTCTTTTCAATTACAAGGTCATACTATGGAGAGTTTGTTGATTTTTGCTCTTTCTCAATCTCCTCTTCTTGAGTATTAATCAGTTTTTATTTTTATTTTTTTCTACTAGTTTATTTGAAAAGCCAAAGGCGCAAAAGAAATTTAAGTTCAGTTTACAGGGTAAAGACGTACGCTTAAGTTTGTTTAACGAAATTAGACCCTCTTTTCATATTTGTTAAGTCAAATACTTAATTCACTAAAAATGCTTAAGTTAAAAGGATTATATATCTTCCTTTTATCGAGTACATAAGTTCAAGTGTAATTGGCAAATCAAGAAAACATACAAATGAGAAGAAATAATAAAGTTTTATAGTATTAATAAGCAGGGGTGGAACCACAATGTTGGCTGCGGGTTCGACCGAACCCAGTAACTTTTGTTCTAACCCTATATTTGTATTAAAAAATCCAATGAATATGTACAAATTATTGATTTAGAACTCATTAACTTAAAATGATTATAATCTCGAACTCATAAGGTTCAAATCCTAGCTCCACCTCTATTAATAAATTGCTAGTCATTGTTTTTCTCTGTTCTCTCCACCCTACACCTTATATGTAGTTTTTAAATTTTTTCAGATATCAATCTGAAATTTTGTTCGCATACCCAACAAAGGACGTTTATGAATATTAATTATAAGAATTGAGAATATGGTGGAAATATTACAAGTATGTAGGTGAACTTAACCTGTTGATTATATTGACTAATCTATCCTTTTGACTATGACTAAGGACCTGTTAGTCCATATATTATTTTCCTTTTTTTTGGGAATTTTTTCAAAAGTGTGTCCATTAAAATTTGTAGTTTTGGAGATTTTTTGAAAATGAGTTTTTCAAAAATCAAAACCACCTTTATAAGTATTCCAGAAAAAAGATTTTTTTTCCCACTCATAAAACTGTAATAGTTTTTCAAGTGAAATGTATGTCCAAACATAATTTCAAATTTCAAATACCAATTTTCAACTTTACTCCAAATACTACTTTCTTAAAAAGTATTTTTATGTCCAAATGCCTACTAAATAGTTTGCCAAGTATGAGCTTATTAGCTTCAAGTGGAGTTAGAGTGAGCTGGTGCATGCTAAGTATTTCTGGTCTGAAATTACCTGCTTCTGATCTGATATTGGTAGCAATTAATTATACTTTCAGCAGACAGCAGTAGTATCGAAGTTGAAGGCTAATGCTGCAAGTTTCACCTTACCAAAAGGAAGTTTTGTGGCAATTCTACGAGGTGAATATCTTGGATTTGTACAATAGACGTCTATAAAGGGGAAATGTTCTGACTAGAGTCGAGTCTTGGATGCTGCAATTCTTGTAGTATATTTTTGAGTTGTAATCCTTACTTCAAAAGCTGGCAACCCCTAAATTATACATCTCGGAATTGAAGTATTTTTTTTTTTTTATGTTTATGTTTATATTGTAACAGACATGCCCTTCAGCAATATATTCAGTATAATTTCATAATTGTGATCTAGGAAAGATAGTGTGTACGCAGACCTTACCCCTACCTGGCGAGATAGAGAGATTATTTCCGATAGATCATCGGCTCAAGAAAAGGTGAAAAGAGAGAAAAGGGAAAAAGACAAAGGAGAAATAGGAAGAAGAAAGAAAGAAGAGGGAGACAAAGAACAATAAGGAAAAAGGACGAAAAAGACAACAACAACAAAAATAACAAGTAAAAGAAAACGTAGCATCAAATAGTAACATTTAGGAAAATACGATACACGAAGCGAATGAAACAATAGGCAAATACTAGAGGTCAAAGAATATGAAAAACCAAGAGCGCTACTAATACTAATAGAAAAGAACGGGGAACTTTCGACTACGTACTAGCCTTCTACCCTAATCCTCGATATCCACACCCTTCTATCCTCGGTCATGTCCTCAGTGAGCTGAAGTAGCATCATGTCTTGCCTAATCACCTCTCCCCAATACTTCTTTAGACTACCTCTACCTCTCTCGAGACCCACCATGGACAACATCTCACACCTCCTAACAGTAGCATTTGTACTCCTCCTCTTCACTACTCGAACCATCTTAACCTCAACTCTCGCATCTTGTCCTCCATGGGGGCCATTCGCACTTTGTCCCGAATAACTTCGTTCCTAATCTTATCTCTCCTAGTATGCCCACACATGCATCTCAACATCCTCATTTATGCTACTTCCATCCTCTTAACATAGGAATTCTTGACTGGCCAACACTCAGCTCCATACAACATAGTAGGTCTAACCACCACTCTGTAAAACTTACCCTTAAATTTTGGTAGCACCTTCTTATCACACAAAACACAGAATGCATGCCTCTATTTTATCCACCCCGCACCAATACAGTGGGAGACCTCATCGTCAATCTCCCTGTTACCTTGGATTATTGACCCGAGATACTTGAAACTACTCCTCCTGGGGATTACTAGGGTATGTACCAAGCTTCACATCCATATACGCTTCATGAGTCTTGTTACTAAACTTATACTCCAAGTATTCTGTTTTGGTCCTACTCAACTTGAAACCTTTAGACTCTAGGATCTGTCTCTAGACCTCCAGCCTCACTTTAACCCCGTCTCTCATCTCATCAATCAGCACTATGTCATTGGAAAATAACATGCATCATGGCACCTCCCCTTGAATGTGCCGCGGAAACACATCCATCGCCAAGGCAAATAGAAACGGGCTAAGAGCCGATTCCTGGTGCAACCCTATCACTACTGGAAAGTAATCCGAGTCACCTCTACCCGAGTCTTAGCACCATCATACATGTCATTGATCACCCTAGTGTATGTTACCGGAACGCCTCTAACCTCCAAACATCTCCACATGACCTCCCTCGGGACTTTATCGTACACCTTTTCTAGGTTTATATGTAAATACCATATGTAAGTCCTTCTTTCTCTTCGTATACTGCTCTACTAATCTCGTAACAGAAAATGCCCTTGAAAAGGTTAATCTTATATTAACATGTTTACCCAAAAAACGGATAACAGTTGAATTTATACGCGGTTCTAAGAATACATAGTATAACTTGGTACAAATTGACTAAATATATAAATGAATATCGAAATTAACTGCAAAAGAAATGAATGCAAATCGAATGAATTAATTACCCTAGGCTTTCAAGTTTGATCACCCTCAAACTGAATGGAGAGTAACGAATACAAGGGCAAAGCGACTCAATATCAAAACCAGAAGAAAAGGCAGTATATTGCTTTATATTCTATGAATCTGAATCTGTAAGTGTCTGCGAATGTGAATGTATATGTCTCCCCCCTTGAAAATGATCAGACCTCTCTTTATATAGTAGGGAAGTCCTATTCTAAATATTATTTTTTAAATACAACAAGAAATCTCATGATAGATTAATTAATTGGCCTCTCATTGATATGCGCCGTAATTTCCGCCAAGATTCTCGCCCAATTACGGATATTTCGGATTTCTGTTTTTTAGCTCGATAAGCTTTCCTTGATCTCGCGACATCCAAAATCCATAAAGGTTGTGATGGCGTCGGACACCACTGTCAGGTTAGCCAACAATAAGTACTTAATTGGGTTCTCATTTTGTTACTTTTGAAAAGATATTCTTCCTTCAATTTAAATCATAAAAGATGAAGTTTACAAGTTAAATAATAATATCATTAAAATTTCCAATACAGCACAACCCATAATCCTCCCAAAATTCGGTGTCACAAGTGCATGAGAATTTAACTATGAATGTAAAATAAAATACAACAGTTATCCGGAATACAAATTTGGACAGGAAAAATGTAAGTACTTTGAGGGAGACTCTGCTGGCTGCGGATCGTCGTATAGAATACAGCTCACCTAAGTCCCCGCCATAATCGCACCTCTGCGCCCACAAGGCCGCTAAACATATGTGTACCTGCACAAAACTGTGCAGCAAGTATAGTATGAGTACGTAAATCAACGTGTACCCAGTAAGTATCCTGACTAACCCCGAAGAGGTAATGACGAGGGCTTGACTTAGACACTTACTATGGGCTATAAATAAATGGAATAATATCATTAAATTAGACATGGATTAATTAATACGGTTGCAAGCCCATTATTTTGAATTAAGTAAACAGTTCTATCATAATTAAGGAATCTCCAAATTTTATCTCCCATTATTTAACGATTATATCTCCGGCCAACGAGGCCATATAAAATGATCGGTTTATCTTAGACCATGGAGGCAATATCGTTGCACCTATAAATTTCAAGGCAAGCAATACAATCATGCACAATTCATGCTGAGGTCGTACGACCCGATCCAATAATTATTTAAAATGTGCACTGCCAGAGGGTCGAATAACGCGAACCATAGATGCATCTATTTAATCTATTGAAGTGTTCGGCCCGTTCCACAAAAGATAACACATTCAAATAATCAATCAAGAATTCATCAAGGGGCAATTAGCCAAGGAAAAGGTAATTTCTCCTTTAAAAGTCAAGAAAACGATGTCTACCCTTTTAGAAATTTATTAACAAAGTCCGATATGATTTAAGCAATTTAAATTGAAAACAATATTCAAATATTACAATTAAAGTATGCTTTTGGGTCCTAGACTACCCGAACTTAAGCATAATAGTAGATACGCACGGACTCCCCTCACCTCGTGTGTACATAGCCCCACAAATAGGAGCACACATTGATTTATTTCATCTATGGGGTAAATTCTCTCTTACAAGGTTAGAAAGGAGACTTATCTCTCTCTGAAGTTCCATAGCATGCTTCCGAGACCTTCAAACAACTTGAACCGATGCACAACACTCCTAAACTAGCCAATAATTATGCAACCCCATTAATATATATTCAATATAATCCAATTTATAACAATTTCTAACCCCGATCGAAAAGTCGATAAAAATCACCCTCGGGCCCATGTGCCCGGATTCTAAAACGTTTCGAAGATAAACTTTACTCATAACCTCACGAACTCAATTATACAATTTATTCTCAATTCTATGCCGAATTTCATGGTCAAAATCCAAAAATACCAAATTCTGGGTCTTCTACCAAAACCCCACAATTTATACTAATTTGCATGTTCCAATCCATGTATAATTCATGTATTTAACTCACAATGGTAATAAACCACTTACCTAGAATTTCTTGATGAAAATCTCCACTTGAAGCTCTCCAAAATCGCCCAAACCAAATGAAAATGGGAGAAAAATGGCCAAAACCCTCGCTTAAAAGCATTCTGCCCAGCCCGACCTTCGCACCTGCGGAAATTCCATCCCAGGTGTGGCTCCAGCTTGGCCCAACATTTTTCGCACTTGCGCTCTATGCGGCACATCTGCGCGTCCGCTCATGCGCTACCCTCTTCGCTTCTGCGCTTGCGCAGATGCAGCCAGAAACTCCGCACCTACGGTCCTTTACCTGGCCTGCCTGCTCCGCATCTGCGACTCCAAATGCTTCTTCTGCGCCCCCCACACCTGCGGCCAAAACCTCGCAGGTGCGGGTACACCAGATATCAGCTGCCTCAACTCTTCTTCAAATTCCAAATACGATCCGTTAACCACCCGGAATCTACCCGGGGCCCCCGGGACCCGAACCAATCACACCAACCAGTTCCAAAACACATTACAAACTAAGTCAAGCCTTCAAATCACATCAAACAATGTCGAATTCATGAATTGCACCCCATTCCAAGCTTAATGAACTTTGAAACTTCAACTTCTACAATCGATGCCGAAACTTATCAAATCATGTCCGACTGACCTCAAATTGTTCACACAAGTCATAATTGACATTACGCACCTACTCCAACTTCCGGAGTCGATATCTGACCCCGATATCAAAAATTCCACTGCCGGTCAAACTTCTCAAAAACCTTGAAATTTCTAACTTTAGCCAAATAACTCCAAAATGACTTACGAACCTCCAAATCCACTTCCGGACATGCTCCCAATATCGGAATCACCATACGGAGCTATTTCTAGACTCGGAATTCTAAACGGACATCGATAACATAGAAATGCACTTCAACCTAAATTTATGGAATTTTTCGAAAATACTAACTTCCACAATAGGTGCCGAAACGTTTCCGGGGCATCCAAAGCCCGATCCAAACATACGCCCAAGTCCAAAATTATCATACAAACCTACTGGAACCTTCAAATCCCGATTTCGGGGCTGTTTACTCTAAAATCCAATCTTAGTCAATTCATTGAACTTAAGGCTTTCGAAATGAGAATTTTCTTTCCAATTCAACTCTGAACTTTCCAAAATTCAATTCCGACCACATGCATAAGTCATAAAACCTGAAGTGAAGCTTCTCATGGCTTACAACTGCCGAACGATGTGCTAGAGCTCAAAATGACCGGTCGGGTCGTTACAGCCGATCTCGACTTCGATCTGTCTCTATTTTGCTCGATCTTCATCTTGGCCAATCTCGATTTTGATCGGTATCTATTTTTCTTGACCTCGATCTTGGCCAATCTCAATCTTGATCGGTCTTTATTTTTCTTGACCTCAATCTTGATTGGTCTTTGGGTCTCGAGCTAGGCTACCTAACTTCGCATCATGGCTTGATATTACACAAAGTTGAACCTTGGTCTGTTATGTTCCAATCTCGATTAGTCATACGAAGGGAAAATTTAGTTTTGACCATATACAAATAGTCCCCTCGTTTCTCAGAAAGAAGATAGCGAGAAATGATATGAATTTCTGAACTTCGACTAGATGTGTAATGATGTCAGCGACGAGCCCGATTATGACGTATGTAACAAACATCACGTCGGTCCAGTTACCAAGGCATTAAATGCCTATCAGTCATTGGTCGACCACTACCAGTTCAAACCGTCATTACCAGGCTATAAGTATCCAAACTTTCATACTTAATCAAACTTTTCACTCAAAGCTTCTTCTTTACTCTTGCATCTTTTTCAGAAAATCCCTTTGCTTCATAATTTCCACACCGCATACAACCCTAATTTTCTTTATCCTTGTTCATCAATGGAGAAAACCTCCAAAACAGTACCGCAAAAAGAGGCCGCTTCTTATTCATGACCTGCCGGCGGTGAGGATGCCGCGGAGCCTCAACTTGAGGAATTCGTTCCGGTACGGTGTTCAACTGTCATCGATTTTAAGGTTGAAAAAGCCTCCTCGGTACCGGGACAATGTGAGCCAATCTCGAGGTACCAGTGTACAATCACCGATAAAATCCTCGACAAAGTGAAAAAGGAATGCAATTGGGGCGAAAAGCATATGGTGGTCCCATCACCTGAAGAATTGATTATTACCCACGTAGAGGGGTTCTTAAGTGTTTATACTTACCCTTTCATGTTGGGTCCCTTAGACCTTGTCATCATCGCTTTTTGCAAGAGATACGACGTGACCCTCGGCCAGATCCATCCTTCTTTTGGAGAATAGTGATTCTCCTCCGATTCTTCTCAAGAAAAATCAAGGGGTGTCTTTTCACCCTCGATCACCTTATGTGCCTTTACAGTCTCCGACTCTATCGAGGAGGGCTCCATCAAGCTTGCTCGCCGAGCAACCAAATCCCCATTCTCGAGAATAGAATAGACTCATGACCGAGGTTGGATGGGCAGATTTGTTCGAATCAGAACTTCAGACCTAATCCCCGCTGATGGCATGCCGTTTCCTGAGAAATGGAATATGAATCGTGAGTAGTATCCCCCTTTCAACGTTTAATTTTGTGGCTCTGCTTTCTATTTGCTTTATCTACTTTTTCTATGTTTGTTACAAATGTGGCCTAGATGCCAGAACCAATTTCGGAACTTAAACAATGGGTTGAAGGTGTGGTGCTGCAGAGAACATACTCCGAGCATGATTGGATGGAATTATCAAAGGGTCGATGGGAGGCCCGCAGTCATGATAAGTTTCTTTCTTAGAATGGTTATCGTTTTGATGTTCTTCTCTTGCTTACTCCCTTTTTTTCTTTATAGACCTTGGGAAGGACATTGCCATGGGTCCCTCATATGGTGATGAAGAATTCCCTGCTCCGAGGGAGGTTATAGAGAAGAAGAGAAAAGGGGTTCCGAGTTCCCCGGTCTCGGAAAAGGGAAAACCGGCGAAGAAATCTCGCAAGCCAAAGGGGGATCCGGTATCATGCCTTCAGACTTGATCCGTCGATTAAGGGATTAGCCCGAAGAAGGATAAGATGTGGTAACCTCTATACGGGCTAATGTTGTGATACAACAATCCTCCAAATCAGCGGAGGTCGATAAGGGAGTTCTGGCCATAATTCCTGAACAAGGAAAAGTTTAGGTCATTCCGTCCCGAGCTGAGATGGTCGAAGGAGAGACCAGGGTCAAGGCTTCTCGGGCAGCAGAAGATATCTCGAGGGACGAGCTCGGGATAGTAGACATTACTGGATCCCCTCATATTTCAGATACTATGATCTGTGAGGCTAATATGTTGGAAAGTCGATCTTACGAGTGTATTCAGGGGTTGACTAATATCCATGGCTTTCTGTATGGGCTCGAGTCTGCTGCTTCGGAGGATATTATCAGGTTCAGTGGATTATCGGTACCGAATAAAGACTTATGATTGGGCATGATCGGGTCTTCATCGAGCCCAAAACTGGTGGACCGATTCCCGACCCTGAGTGTTAATCCTGACCGTAGGCGGAAAATAGTGCTCTCCATCCCGGAGGATGCCCGAGTTTTCTCTCCCCCCATAGGGTTTTCTAGTTACCTTAGGTCCTTGATGACCGAAGAGGATCAAGTCATGATGAGTGCGGTAGGAGTCGCTTGCCTTTTCAACGAGGCGCAACATGCTCTAAATCGGGTAATTTGAGGGTAACTCTATTGTTTCTTTTATACTTAGAATTGTAGATAATTCTAACATCTTATTCCTTGTTTGCAGGATTCGGTGTTGCATCACAAGGCTTTCCTTTGAATTCGGGAGGAGCATGAGGCTGAGGTTCAGAACCTCACTGAGAAGAGTGACACCTACAAACTTCTTAGTGAGAAGCTTCGGGCAGATTTGGCAACGGCTCGGTATGAGCATGCTGAGATGGCTGAGCATGTATTTCGAGTGATTCATGATAGTGAAGATGAATTGGAGATAATTACTAATGATCTAATTCTGCAGGCCCGACAGAGGTTCGAACAAATGGGATGGCTCCAAACGCAGGTGGATGCGATACAGGCTGAAGCGGAAGAATTTAAAAGGAACATGGACATTCTAGCCTCAAAAATGAAGATCGTCCAAGCTCAACTGGAGTCGGCTGAGACCCAGCTCCAAGCTGCGAAAGAGAAAACCTCAGTACAGGTCGAAAAGATCAAGGAGCTTAAACATCGGTTGGATTTGGCCATTTGTGATAAGGCAAGATTGGCCGATGAACTCGAAGTGGCGAGATCCGAGGTGGCCGTAGCCAGATCTGAGGTGGTCGAGGCTAACAAAAGGGATGATTCTAAAGTATCCAAATTTAGGGTCGATGTTGAAATCAACCAGGCCAAGGCCAAGGGCATGGTCGAGCATGCGAAATGGCAGGCTCGAAGGGAAGCCCTCGAAGGGGTTCAGGCCCAGGGCTTCGATATCATGGTTGAGGTCGAAAAGGCCAGAGTAGAGGAAGCCATGTCCCGAAAGTTAGTCTTCCCTGACAAAGACTCCGAGAGTTCAAGCGAATCCGAAGAGGGAGAGGATTCCGAGGACGGAGATGCGACCCTCGATGAAGACCAAACCTCTTAGGACTTTTTAATTTTTCTTTTTTGAGGCCGTTTTTTTGTCATTGTAAATTTAAGGCGATTTGGCCTTTGTAAAAACTATTATATATAAATATAAGGCTTTCCTTGCCCTTTCGGCTCTCGTATTTTTCCTTTGCTTTTTTGTATTTACAAAGGTCGAAAATGCCTTAGCATAAAATAAGGTTGTGTTCGAGGGTTTGAACAAACCTTGCCTTTATTGCTTTTTTGGGTTTAGGAATTATCGGGGTTCGATGTTTATCAAAGTTTTTCATGGGAAAACATCTTAAGTCTGAGATTTTGCCGAGTGTAGCCTTTTAGAACCGGTTGTGAAAGAATTCTTTATTTATTAAAGGCTTATTGTTGTTACGGATTTCGGACATCTCCGAGCCTTGTTAAATTAGTCGTAGCCTTTTAGTTAGAGAGTTACCTATTGGACTTGTTTTCTCGTTTTACCTGAGTTTCCCCGAGATAGCAGTTCCCGAGTGGGGTGGCCGTGACTTTTAGAAATCGGGGCGTTGCCTATTAGGTCTTTTGCTCCCGAGGCCCGATGACTTGGGCTGTTTGAGTTGGATGGCAGTCCCCGAGTGAGGGAGAGATCATTCGTATTCCGGTTAAGTATTTCCCTTGGGATTATTTATATTCAGAAGTACGTAGCTCTTTGCAAAGAAGGAAGATAAAAGAAATTCTGCTAATTTCAAAGCATAAGATGTTGGTAAGGAACATACTTCTCTTTATTCTCGATCGAAACAGGGTTCGAGCAATCTATATGCGCACGGTTCGATTTGACTGTTTGACCCTTATAATAAATCCTATTTATCGAGATCCTCCCTCTATGAAGTAGTTTTCTTTCTATAGTTAATATTCGAAGATAACAAATATCTGAGGGTAGCCCCCCCCCAGTATTCGAGGTTGATTGCAAAGGAACCTCGGATAATGTCGAATGGATCTCAGATGACGATTCGTAATAAGGCTTGATTCTAAGTTGGCAGGATTCATCGTTGCCTCGTTAAAAACCTTGCTGAAAAATTCCATTTGGGACAAAACTCGGTCTGAGGAAAAAATAGTGCAACACGTGCTTTCAGACCTAAGGACTTCGTGTCGTTTGCTAAAAAGTCTGACGTCATTTCTTGTTGATCACCTGCATCTGTTAATCTGAAAATAGAAAAGGAATGAAAAAGCGTGTACCTTAGCAGTAGTACCGTTTTAGGTGAGATATGTTCCAACTGCTTGGTAGTTGTTCCCCATTCATTGTTCCGAGCTTGTAAGATCCTTTTCCGATGACCTCGAAAATTTGGTGCGGTCCTTCCCAATTGGGACTCAATTTTCCTTCATTAGGATTTCGTGTATTGAGGGTGACTTTTCTTAGCACTAATTCCCCGACATTAAAATATCAAAGATTAGTTCTTCGATTGTAGTATCTCTCGATTTGTTGCTTTTGGGTAGCTAATCGGATAAGGGTGGTTTCACGCCTTTCGTCCATGGACTTGTTATTTGATTCCTTTGTTGCATATCGGAACTGGTAACTCGGCTCTCCGACCTCGATCGGTATTAGAGCCTCGGCGTCATAAACTAATGAGAATGGGGTAGCCCAAGTACTAGATTTTGAGGTTGTGCGATATGCCCAAAGAACTTCGGGTAGAATTTCTTTCCACTTTCCTTTGGCGTTGGTTAACCTCTTCTTAAGATTTTGGATGATGGTTTTGTTGGTTGATTCGGCTTGCCTGTTCTCGCTAGGATGATAAGGCGTTGATAGGATTCTTTTGATCTTATGATCTTCGAGAAATTTGGTTATTTTGCTGCCGATGAACTATTTCCCGTTATCACACACGATTTCGGATGGCACCCCAAATTGAGATATGATGTGATCCCAAATGAAGTCGATGACTTCCTTCTCCCTAACTTTCTCGAAAGCCTGCGCTTCCACACACTTAGAAAAATAACCAGTCATAAAAAAACAAATTAAGCTTTACCTGGTGCCAATGGAAGGAGGCCGACGGTGTCCATCCCCCACTTCATGAATGGCCATGGTGACAGAACCAAAAGGAGCAGTTTCCCGGGTTGGTGAATTATTGGGACATGCTTGTGATTTTCATCACATTGTCAAAAAACTCTTTCGTATCATTTTCCATGTCGATCCAGTAATAGTCGGCTCTGATTACCTTTTGAGCTAATAATTCGGCACCGGAGCGGTTTCCGCAAGTGCCTTCGTGAACTTCCCTTAGAATGTACTCGCTATCTCCCGGTCCCAAACATATCGCTAATGGACCATTGAACATTCTTCTAAACAAGGTTCCATCTTTGGTCAAAGTGAATCGTGATGCCTTCGTGCGTAGGGCCCTAGATTCTTTCGGATCTGAGGGAAGCTTTCCGGTCTTCAAATACTCTATGTACTTATTTCTCCAATCCTAGGTCAAGCTCGTGGAATTTATCTCGGCGTGACCTTCTTCGACTACTGATCTCATAACTTGCATGATGAATCGAGCTCGTTGTCCTCAATCGATGACCCTAAGTTTGCGAGAACATCAGCCTCACTATTCTGATCTTAAGACACATGTTGCAAAGTCCACTCCTTAAATCGATACATAGTTACTTGTAACTTATCTAGGTATCTTTGCATTCGGTCTTCTCTAACTTTGAAGGTTCCGTTAACCTGATTTACTATGAGGAGGGAGTTGCATTTGGCCTCGATCACCTCCTCTCCCAAGCCTTTGGCTAGTTCGAGACCTGCAATCATGGCCTCCTATTCAGACTCATTGGTAATCAATTTCACAGTTCTAATAGATTTGCTAACCATGTTGCATGTGGGTAGTTTTAGTACGATTCCGAGCCCGGACCCTTTCACATTTGAAGCACCGTCCGTGAAGAGGGTCCAAATTCCTAAGGACGTACCCGAGTTTGTCAATAGTTCTCTTTCGACCTCGGGTACTGTGAAGTCAGCTACTAAGTCTGCCAAAATTTGAGACTTAATTGTTGTTCGGGGTCGATATTCGATATCATACCCGCTAATTTCTATGGACCACTTGGCCAACCATCCCAAAAGCTCAGGTTTATGCAAAATAGTGCAAAGTGGATAAGTTGTTACAACACATATGAGGTAACATTGAAAGTATGGTTTTAGTTTCTTAGAGGCGCTTATCAAAGCGAGTGCCAATTTTTCTAGGTGGGGATATCTGGTTTCGGCCTCACCTAAGGTCCGGCTGACATAATAAATGGGAAATTGTGTACCCCGTTCTTCCCGGACTAGGACTCCACTTACCGCTACCTCTGATACTGCCAAATATAAGTAAAGTTGTTCGTCTACCCTTGGTGTGTGAAGCAGCGGCGGGCTCGATAAGTACCGTTTAAGTTCTTCCAACGCCTGCTGGCATTCTGAGGTCCATGTGAAATTATTTTTCTTCTTCAGCCACGAGAAACATCAGTGGCCTTTATCGGAGGTCCTCGAGATGAATCGCCCCGGGGCGGCCATGCGCCCAGTTAATCGCTGCACGGCCTTTATGCTGTCTAC
This sequence comes from Nicotiana otophora, assembly GCA_000715115.1. NCBI lineage: Eukaryota > Viridiplantae > Streptophyta > Magnoliopsida > Solanales > Solanaceae > Nicotiana > Nicotiana otophora. The sequence continues at coordinate 88,203 of AWOL01S0020562.1, forward strand.
CACCGTGATGCCATCGATAGCTTTAATCTTGTCAGGATTAATCTCGATTCCTCGGTTAGATACCATGAACCCGAGAAATTTGCCTGACCCGACCCCGAATGTATATTTTTCCGATTTAGCTTCATGTTGTACTTCTTTAATATACTGAGAGTTTCGTGGAAGTGCTTTAAATGGTCCTCTACTCGCAAGGACTTAACTAGCATATCATCAATGTTAACTTCCATAGATTTCCCAATTTGTTCTTCGAACATCCGATTTACTAGGCGTTGATAAGTGGCACGAGCAATTTTTAATCCAAATGGCATAACATTGTAGCAGTAGGTACCATACTTAGTGATGAACAAGGCCTTTTCTTGATCATCCAGGCTTATTTGTATTTGATTGTACCCAGAATAGGCATCGAGAAAATTGAGGATCTCGTGACAGCCGTGGCAGCGATCATGCGATCGATATTAGGCAAAGGAAAAGAATCCTTGGGGCATGCTTTATTTAGATCCTTGTAATCTACACATATTCTTAGTTTGTTTCCTTTTTTAGGGACTACTACTATGTTTGCTAACCATTCGGGGTATTTTACTTCTCGTATGGACCCTATTTTAAAAAGCTTGGTTACCTCGTCCTTGATGAAAACGTGTTTGACCTCGAACTGGGTCTTCTTTTTTTCTTCATCGGATGGAACTTTGGATCCAAGCTTAGTCTATGGGTGGTGATTTCCGGTGGGATCCCTGTCATGTCAAGATGGTACCAAGCGAAACAATCCATGTTAGCTATAAGAAATTGAATAAGCTTTTCCTGACCTCGGGATTTAACCACGTGCCCAGGTATACCTTTCATTCAGGCAGATGTTCGATTAATATGATTTTCTCCAGCTCTTCGACCATTGATTTGGTAGTGTCGGAATCATCAGGGACTATGAAGGATCGAGGGACCCCATAATCATCATCTTCGTCAGACTCCCGCTTCTTTAGTTGGGTTGAGGCCGGCGTTTATGATTGCTATTTGGTCTCATGTTTTCCCTTCGAATTTGACCCCTTTGTCGATTAGAGTGACGATATCGGAATCACTTCATCGACGGCAAGCATTTACTTTGTGGTAGGTTGCTCCCCGTAGATTGTTTCGATTCCCTATAGTGTTTAGAATTTTAGAACCTAGTGAAAGGTCGAGGGTACTGCTCTCATGTTGTGGATCCATGGTCTTCCGAACAAGGCATTATACCTCATGTCGCCCTCGATCATGTGGAACGTCGTTTCTTGGATGGTCCCGGACACGTTTACTAGAAAAGTTATCTCACCCTTAGTAGTTTCACATGCCATGTTTAATCCGTTTAGTACTAGGGCCGCGGGCACAACCTGGTCCTGTAGACCGAGTTGCTCTACGACCCTCGATCGAATGATGTTGGCCGAACTACCTGGATATATTAACACACGCTTAACTTGAGTCTTATTCATGAGTACAGATATTACCAGTGCATCATTATGGGGCTGCATGATTCTTTCTGCGTCTTCGTCGTTGAAGGACAAGGTTCCTTTCGGTATGTAATCCTGAGCCCGAGATCGCTTCTCCATTTCGATCGACACCTTAGTGCGTTAAACACTGGCCAGGGGAGAACATTGATCCCTCTGCTAATCATGTGAATAATGTGTTGCGGTTCTTCTTGCTCGTTTTGTCTATTGAACTCTCTATTTTTGAAGTGATTCTTGGCCCGATCACTTAAAAGCTCCCGAAGGTGCCCTTCATTGAATAACCAGGATACTTCTTCTCTCAACTGTCTACAATCTTCTGTTCTGTGGCCATGGGTGCCATGATACTTGCATACTTGAGTGGGATTTCTCTGGACTGGATTGGTCTGCAGAGGTCGAGGCCATTTAGTACCTTTGATGCGTATAATAGACGATACGATGGCGGATGCATCAACATTGAAGTTATACTCTGACAATCGCGGTGCTTCCTTAGGTCCAGTATACCTATCAAACCATTCTTGCTCATCTGACCTCGAGAGCCTTTGCCTCGATCACTTCTCCTCTCACCTCGTATGGAGTTGTGCCCATGTTCGTTACCCCTACAATCTCTATTAGACGGTTGGTATCGATCCATGTTCAACCTTGGTTCTCGATCAATGTTTCTATTAGTAACGGATCGAGAAGGAGCCCCCAGCTGTCATCTTCGACTCTAATCTTTGATTGATATCGATTATGTATATCGGCCCAAGTAACAGCGAGGTACTCAATCAAGTTCTTTTTCAACTGATGTGAAGCCATTGAGCTTTGTTCATTTAGTCAACGGCCCAATCGTCTATGAACGGTGGTAGATCCATTCGTTACATTTAGAAACGAGATACAAACTCTCTCACCATCTTGTTCTCTGTTTGCTTTACCTTGAAAATGTTCGACTTCCTAGTATCGACCTTTATGGCTCATGTGTGTGCTTTTACAAAAGAATCTGTAAGCATGGCAAAAGAATCGATAGAGTTAGGTGGTAAATTATGATACCATATCATTGCTTTCTTTGACAGGGCTTCCCCGAATTTCTTTAGTAATATGGATTCGATCTCATCGCCCTCTAGATCATTCCCTTTGATGGCACATGTGTAAGAGATGACATATTCGTTAGGGTCGGTCATTCCATTATACTTAGGAATCTAGGGCATGTGGAACTTCTTGGGGATTGGTTTGGGAGCTATGCTCGGGGGGAAAGAATTTTGTAAGAACTTTTTGGAATTCAAACCCTTCAATATTGATGGTGCCCCCGGGATCTGATCAACCCTGAAGTTATAAGTTTTCACTCTCTTGTCGTTTGCTTTGATCCTCTTTTCTCCTGATTCTATCCTCTTTGTCAGTTCTTCGAGCATATTTATAATTTAGGGGTTAGTCCCCGAATTCTTGATCATTTGACCTTACCATAGCTGGCTCCGTTCTGTGGGTGACTTCTTGGGGTGGACCGAGCCTAGCCCTGCTCGATGCCAGGGTTTGGCTCTGCAACTGAGCTATCACCACATGTTGAGCTTGCAGCATTTTGAAGATCATATGCACGTTGATCTCGTCTTCTCCAATATTTTGGGTATTTCGAACTGCATATCGGATTCCACCATAGATGCTGTTTTCGGGACCGGAATGTTGGTTCGCTTCGATGTCCACATGAGAATTGACATCAATAGGATCCACGGCCCGAGTTTCAAAGGGGTCAGCGGGTGGCCTTTCATCCCTGGCCATTCCGTTGTTATTCTCCCCTTGATGGCCAGATTTGTTGTCGATATGTAGGGGTATTAATTGAGAGTTCATCATTTTTAGCCTGGAATCAAAGATACTTCCAAGAACAAACATAAAATAGTGTGTTTTACAGAGATTTGTATCAAATAATCATTATTATACTTAGCCCCACCGTAGGCGCCAAATATTTTACCCGAAAAACGGATAGCAATTGAATTTGTACGCGGTTCTAAGGATACGTAGTATTACTTGGTACAAATTGAGAAAATATATAAATGAATATCGAAATTAACTGTAAAATAAATAAATACAAATCGAATGATTTAATTAGCCTAGGCTTTCAAGTTTGATTACCCCCAAACTGAATGGAGAGTAACGAATACAAGGGCAAAGTGACTCAATATCAAAACCAGAAGAAAAGGTAGTATATTGCTTTATATTCTATGAATCTGAATCTGTATGTGTCTGAGAATGTGAATGTATATGTCTCCCCCCTTGCAAATGATCAGACCCCCCTTTATATTGTAGGGAAGTCATATTCTTAATATCAGTTTTTAAATACAACAAGGAATCTCATGATAGATTAATTAATTGGCCTCTCATTGATATGAGCCATGATTTCCGCCGAGATTCTCGCCCAATTGCGGATATTCCCGCTTTCTGATTTTTGGCTCGATAAGCTTTCCTTGATCTCGGTCGATCTCGACTTCGATCGGTCTCTATTTTGCTCGATCTCGATCTTGTTTAATCTCGATCTTGATCGTTCTCTATTTTGTTTGACCTCGATCTTGGCCAATCTCGATCTTGATCAGTCTCTATTTTGCTTGACCTCGATCTTGGTCGATCTCGATCTTGATCGGTCTCTGGGTCTCGAGCTCGGCTACCTAACTTCGCATCATGGCTTGATATTACACAAAGTTGAACCTTAATCTATCATGTTCCAATCTCGATTAGTCATACGAAGGGAAAACTCGATTTTGACCGCATACATAACCTATTAACTTACAGATTTACATGCATCGCATTAGAGTAAATACATCGACTCATAACTAAGACAAAAGCATATCCTACGTCCTATTTCATGCTGATCGATCTTGAAGTAATATACACTATTTAACTTATTCTTTTTGTTGTTATAGTTTCCACTGCTAAATGAATATACTTTATCCGTCAGCTGATGCAAGAGTCTACTGCACCATGTTTCTTTAGTTATTTTGGCAATTATTAAGTCATCTTTCTTGGTAAAAAAAAAAAGAAGCAAGTAAAATGAATCAGGTATATATATATATATATATATATATATATATAACGAGTGCTAGGGGTTTATTACTTATTAAAAGTACTCCACTTTCCGAGTCAAAGAAAGATTTCGTTTGTTGAGAATCCACTTTCACTAATTGTGCATATAGTGGCATGCATATATTGCAGTAAGAAATTCGCTCTTAGTGTATAAGAATATTTAGCTCGAAAGCTAATATGTTATTCCAATTATTATTGTATATTGTAACTCGAGATAACAAAAACCAATAAATTTAAATTTTGATTTCATAACCGCATATATATGTTGAAATTTGGAGAGGGTGGTTCCCTTAAAGAATCTTAGCATATCAGCATATGCATGGAAATTCATGCATTCACGAATCCACCACTTGTTTTTGTCTTTGGGAATAAGATTCTGATAGTAAAGTTTAATTTGTTGCCAGGTCGAGATCCAAGACTTTTTAAAATCAGGAGTGGCTAATGGTGGTAGTACCAAATAGATCATACACGTTGGTCCATGTGATATTTTATGTATTTGCTAAAATTTTGACCAGTACATGATACGTGAGCTAGGCTATCTGTTGGATACGTATGCGCATATCATTGTCGATTACGCATCAGAAATCAGGCTAAGAATTATTCATATTTGATGTTTTATACTTCAATGCCACACAGGAGGGATGATTTGTGTGATATCCAATTTTCGCGTGCACTGATTATAGAAGGACCTGGTTCTTCTATGTGTTCCTTATACTACTGTTGCGAAAATGCGAAAAAATAAAGAACACAATTATTTTTACATGGAAAATAAACGGCTCAAAAGAGGGGAAAACCACGACCTACTACCCAACACTTCACTAAATCACTAAGCCAAAACAGCATTTACAAAATTCTTTGTAAACCTAAGGATTACCTCTAATCCCGTTGTGGCAACCAGCCTTTAGCTGTTGTGATAACTTCAAGTTAACTCTAACTTGAATACTCAGAGTACCTAATACAATTGCTTCAAGATAAAGTTGATAGGTACAATTTTAAAAGCCCTACTACAATTGAACTTGAATAAAAGACAAACACTTTGAACTGGTTCTTCTATCTGGTTCATGTAGTTTCAGGTTCGCACACTTGAATCACATAAGAATTGCTTGCAAAATGCCTTGTTATTTTTTTCTCTCAACACACGTTTAACTTCAGCGTTTGTGAATGCCTGTAAAATGAGAACATCATGCAATTTATAGAGTTAGTAGAATAGGAAATAACTAGAGCACTAATGCTATACTCTTCCATGGTGGAAGAATTCTAGTTATCTTCAACTTATAACTCCTCCCTTATCTAGGATAGAGTTCTCTCGAGTAAGGAGTCCTTCTCCTTATCACTTATGTAACCTTTTCGATCAGGAGATATCAGATATAACAACTTAAACTTATCTCCTACACATGTATCCCTTATGCTCAAATCTGCCCATGTCTGTGTACACTGTGTATAGACCTTGTTCATGCTTGATTTCATTTGTCAATCATAAAACTTTTTGATGATGACAAACTTTGTGTTTTTCATAAGCATAAGCCCTGTGTCAACTCAGCTCAACATCAACACAATGTTAGAACACTTTCCATTTTAAAGTCACAAATCATCAAGGATCAGGTACATTAGGTTATAAACATCACAGTCCAAAGTAAAAAGCTCCACATATCTTTCCCCTTTTGACATCATCGAAAAGTTGCATAATTATGTTAGATAACTAGATTTTAATATAAGTTACTCATAGCCACTGGGATACATCAAATGCAATCATGAGCAAAAAGATCAAAAATAAATCCCATCCAGGTCACTGGTTTGTCTAAATAGGCTAGGAAGGTTTTAAGGCTGGGAATGACCAGGTTCTTGGTTCTTGGCTTGGAGCAGTTTCAGAATATTATGAAGAGTGCCATCATTCTTCTCCTTCTCTTTTGCAAGCTCAGCTCTGACAGCATCTCTCTTAGTTTCTACTTCTACCACCCTCTTCTTCAGCCTTTCAATTTCAGCATCCTTAGCCCCACTCTCTTGCACCAAGGCTCACACTTTGCTGTTCACAGGTACCTTTTTGGATGAACTAATTTTTTTGGGAGTGGTGTGGACTTCATAGTCACAAGAAATCAAAGTGTTTGCCCCAAATTGATCCTTGCTTGTACCAATTTCCCATTTCTTGATGGGTACATTGAAATGTGCAAGTACAACTGTGAGAATGAAACCAAAGGGTATGGTATGAGTTTAGTGTCAGTCAGAACCCTATCGAGAAGCTAGATGATAAATCCAGGTCAATTGATTTGTCTTCCACTGTCCAAATATTCCATAAGGACTAGGTCCTTGAATGAGGCAATGTGCCTCCTTTTCTGTCTATGCAGCACAACTTTGTTAACAAATTCGAACAACGTTTTATGGGGAGGCTTCATCTGACTTTTGTATATAGCCTTGGGCTGAAGCTCTTCTTCATTGTCATCAAACTTCCTTGTAATGGCAAGGGAGGTAGGGAGATTCTCTAGACTTGGCCATTTGATTTTCTTGTAATCATTGTACCCTGCAGCACGTACACCTAAGATCTCTCGCAGTTCCTTGTCATCAAAACTCATTGTCACCCCCTTCACCACACTTGTGACTCTGCCATTTGTTATCTCACAATTTGCCATGAACTCCACAATCTCAGTTCTGGCAAGCTTTCAATCCATCTGAAGGACCATGTCCTTCCAACCCTATAGTTGTAACTTTTCCAACAGCATCATCATGCCTTCCTCCTCCAAGTTCCTGAGGAGTCTACCTTTCAATATGGTTCATTTCCCAAACTTAATCATTTTGTCCTTCTCTACATCAGATTCTTCTTCTTATTCACTCCCTTCTTCTTACACTACTTTCACTTTTCTGGACTTCAAGGAAGACCTGGTTCTTTTAGCTAAGGTAGAGGGCCCTGTAGACTTTGTCTTTGAAACATACTTCTTTGTGGAAGTCTTGATATTCTTTGCCTTTGGAGTCACAACCTCCATTTCTTCTGCCCCCTCTTCATCGCGAAGAACCGGGTCCATCTCCTCAATTTCAACTTCCTCAACAGGCTCAACCGCATTCTTCTTTCCCTTTGCAACAGCTTTTCTCTTACTTTCTTCTAGGGCCCTTTTCAGTCCAACCTCCCTCTACTTCTTCTGACTCCTTGTAGCTCTTCCTCTTATAGGAGGAGTCTCTACAGGGATAGAAGAGGCAATCTTTCTCTTCTTGTTTGCCCTAGCAGTACCAGGGACTTTAACTCCTGAACCTTTTTTCTTTTTAGGATTGTAACTGTCACACACTTTTCTCAGTAGGTCCTCGAGGGGTTCCTGCACAAATGGAACAAATTCTTGAATATTCTTCCCCAATCTAACCAACCCCTCAGTAATTTCTCCAGACCGACTTCCCCCTGTTTCTCTCACACTTTCTTCTTCTTCGCCAACAAATTTCTCACTACATACTACCATATCTTATGTTTCTTCAGTCAAACCAACAGGAGTGGGTGAAGATTCAACCACTCCTTTTCCCATTCCCCTCACATCGCCTTAAGAACCTCCACTCTCATTTTCTTTTCTCTATTTATGTTTACCATCAATTTTCCCAGACTTGGTGGTCTCTACCCCAGCCACAGTACCTACCAAAACAAACCTAATTTCCAGATTTATAGCAACCTCAAAGATTGCTTCATATGTAATTTTAGGGCCAGATGTTACCAACTCTGTTTCATAAGAAATAGTTTCTTCCCCCTCAGTTGCAGACTTGAAAGAATCTTCAGATTTTAGGGGTTCATCTGCCAAACCTTCCTTCAGTTGCTCATTGATTTTCTTGATTTGTTCTTCTCCAGCGACTACTTTGCGAGCAAGTATCTTGAATCTTCCTTTCTTAGAGATAGGTGTGGTTGAATGAGTGGGTATGAATTCTTTTGGGTGATGATGAGGGATTTTCAGAAGTGTTAGCCATTAATGGTTAGAGGATGAGAGAAGATGATTATGTGTCATTGGAAGATGAGAGAATTGTTTGGCGATTGTAAATTAGAAGTGAATAAATGACTTAGGCCAAATCAATTTAAAGAGAGATGCTTTGATTGGGTAATTGTTATGACCCAAAACCATGTGACCGGCACCCGGCACACTACCTGACCCTAGCAAACCAAACCATGTGATGCACCCAAATCATATGCATGAAAACCAACTTATCGGCGAAAGCTCCTTGAAAACCATATACATTTTCAAGTTAAATGATAAAAGTATTTTCCAATTCAAAATCACACATGACGTTTTTCATGATAATAACAATGAAACTGAGTAAAATAAATATACTTTCATGTACGTCGTGCACAACCCCGTTACTACAATTTTTCACAACTAACTATAGAGCCTCTATACCAAAGAATAGAACCAGCGGTTGGAGTAATTCCAACAAAATAAAATAAGAAAGAACATGATAGCTACGAAGAAATAAAAATGGTACTTCATAATACCTCAGAAAGAGAGTCCTCCTAGCCTGACCGCATGTCACGTATCATACATCATCCTGAAACATGTAAAGTAAGCAGGGCCCTGGAGGGGGGGCCCTAAGGGCTGAGTACACCACAGCAGTACTCAATAAGTGTCATAGACTATCTCTAACTTAAGTTCTTGGGACAAACATTATAAAACAAATGCACCAATATTTGATATAAAATGATAGGAAATGTTATCAATTCATGAACCTTATTGTTTTAAATAACAACAAAATGAAATATAACCCACAATATAAACTTTTAAAATATTAACATCCATCCAGGAATTTGGATAAAAATCATGCAAAATCATTCCATTTGCTTTAAGTCATCAAAATCACTTTCGGCTCCTTAGGCCAAAACATAAGAAAATCGTCCTTACCTTTCACTGGGAGTACTATACCATCACTGACATAAGAAGGTCAACTAGGTTATGTACCTAGAGGCAAGTATCATATACCCTACTTGTTCAGGTCATCTCATCGTAGTGCCATACAAATCGACTCAGCCATGCAAATAATAGCATAAAATAGTACCTTTTTCGAGGTAGAGCACTCTGTCGTAGTCTATACCACAAAGTGGCCATTTACGCCTACATTGGCACGTGTAGTTTTATGACAACGAACATAGTATATCTGAAGCCAATCCCGGTGAACACAAGTAACTCCCAAAATATTTGATACTTCAAAAATAGATTCATAGCATAGTAGCCTCAAAGGATATATTCTTCTCAAGTTATAGCATTTACAGAAAATCTAAATCATTTGAACAAAATTTAAATAAATAACCTTTTACATGCTAAAACCTTTAGCAATGTAATATCAATCTTTAAAAGATACCACAAGTGTTATTCTTCTCATCCATTTCCAAAAGAAATACTTTCCATGAAAACTTATCTTAAGCACTCAAATATGTATACTCTTGTCAATACGTAAGTTTTGATAAAACAACTTGTAACATTTACCTTGAGTGTCATTTTGCCAATAATATTTAAAATAAAATTTTATAATAAAGTATGACGCTATATATGCAACATAATATTTTAATACATGGAGACATCCGTACTTGTTTCTCCCCACAAGCACAAAAGCACATTTGAAAATTAACTTAAGTATTAACTCGAAACATGCTTTTAGAGAAAGTCCCTCAAGAAGAGTAAGTTTTAATCAACTTACCTCGCTTTCTATTTATTAACATCACAAGCTTTCAATCTTCCTCCATTATTTCAATGTTGATTAAAATGCTCAACATCACCAACAAGTCGATATCTACAATTAGATATCCTAATTTCATCAAACTATGACTTAAGATATTGATCAACATCCATATATGGCTCATAAGTTGGCTACAAGCCTCCAACAACTCAAATCGCCAAATAGATTTACAAGCTAGACCACTCAACTTCATTCTTATATTTTAATACCCGTTCGAAATCATTAATGATACTACATCAATTGTCCAATGCCACCAAGTTACTATTCATTATCTTTCATAATCAACACTTGCAAAATGTACAATTCGGGTGATTACTTAGTTGATCACTTCCAACTTTTGCTAACAAATAATTCCATAGGTTCATTGTATTCATCAATTTCATCGCCAAGATTACTACTCATCTTCTCTCTTATTTTCTCAAAAGTACTATTCATGCCATGAACTGGAGTTTTATAATCCAATCTTTCACCCATTAAAACTTTTAACAACTTTTTCAAATACTTCTAACTACTCATAATAAACGAGTTTGAAGTATTGGAATTACCTCTAGTAGATCAATCTTGAAAAATCACAACTTTGGTGTTTTTTGTGTTCTTGAGGATTTGATGATGAAATCTTGTATTTGGATGCAAGAATAATGTTAGAACTCATGTATATTGAGTATGAATCAACCCAAAACATCATTAACAACTTACCTTAGTTGATTGGACTTGATTTGAGCTCACCATCGCCCATTCACCTCAAAACCCTAACCCCCAAATACTCAAAATACTCTCCTCCCCCGACCTTGTATTTATAGGACCAGATTTCTGGGTTTCGGACGCGGCCTCAGATGCTTCGCATCCCCAGTTCACTCCTCTTCGAAGCTCGATGCGGACTTGGATGCTATGGCAGCACTTCACCGCCAGTTTTGCTTTCGGATGCGGCCCCGGATGCTTCGTATTCGCACACTCCTCTGTCGGCCTTTGATAATTTCTTCATAACCTCTTGTAGGAATGTCCAACTGATAAACGGTTTGAAGCGATAGAAACTAGACTCGAAGATATTTCATTTGATAGGTGTTTCATCACATAACTCCTTATATATATATATATATTCGTCAAAAGTTTGGTCTTATTTTTACTCATTTGAAACTTTAGTCTATCATGTAATTTCCAACTTAACTTGGACTTAGGGCTATCCTTAGACCTCACATCACTTATATTATGCATCGTACAATTATTATCATATCCAATGGATATCCATCATATTAATATTCCTCGTCTGTATACAAAATAATATAATTAGTGCACATCAACTTTCTTAATAGCGCTTAAGTACTTCGAAATTTTCCGGGGTGCTACATTCTCCCCTACTTTAGAACATTCGTCCTCGAATGTTTTACAAGTCACTTCTAAGAACATATTTACCATCCTTTTACCTCCAACCATTATGCATAGGCATTTATGACTACATGGATCTTGTACTTTCTTTTCAAAATCTCAAACTTACTTATGGCCCTCAAAGTTTGGCTATCTTTACAGATTCGTAAATATTTCGGCAGAGTTTTCCATATAACTATGACTATTTAAAAGCTTTAACCTATCCAGAACAAGCCTCCACACGGGCACCAATAACAATATCGCTCAACAACCAACAATACACAATATAATGTACAATCTTGACCCCACTCGGCCGTATATATACCATAAGTGCATCAAATGTAAATCTTTAAAACTTTTAACTTGTAACATATATGAATACCGTTAAATATCAATAATTTATACTATACATAACTCCCATATCACTATTATACATGCCTGCATTTTCTTTAGTCATGCATACGTCAAGTTGTACCTGAAAAGTATCTTCAAATAAATCAAAAATCTCTTTGTGCTTGGACTTCCTTAATAAACAATAACGTATTTTCATGCCCCCTTAATTTCTTAGCTTGCTCAAGACAACATCTCACAATTTATGAGATCGAAGTTATATTTCCCACTTGGTATCTGCAAAACTTGTTCATTACGACTCGTAGTCTTGGAATTCTTTTTGGTATCTGCAAAACTTGTTCATTACGACTCGTAGTCTTGGAATTATTTTACTTTCAAATAAATCTGTTGCCTTTCACGATTCTTGTTTCCATACATGATTTTTCCCACTTAGGACTCTTGATGTCCTATGATTGTTAAAGTTATTCTGGAATGTTCTTCTGTGCCTTCCAAAAACTAATAAGATATTTGTTCTAGATTCATCCATCATATAGCAACTAATACCCCCACTTTCACTCATGATTGTTTGGAGTTCACGAAGATCCCAACTTGACAACTATTATTTCTTACAAGTTTTCTCGATTGAAAAAAATATCCATCCAAGTTTCATTCATTTTACGATACTACTTTGCCATCCATTCTCGAATACCAGGGTTCAAATTTTCATTTCTTAACTTTAACCAACTCTTTAACTTTATTGAGTTCCTTGTGATGGTTCTCTAATAAAAATTTGAGATTTTATCTACTTATGGATGCACCATAGGTATAATACCATAGCCCGTAAGCTTCCAACACTCGCGTAACATTGCTATCACGATGGCACTTACACTTTTTAAGATTAGTGCCCTTTCTTAAACTCATGCTTTTTACTGCATACTTTATTTTTGGTGTACAAGAGTCATTTCTCATTCAGGAATGCAAATTACATTACCCTTTTCTATTTCATTTCGTGCTACGTGTCTACACATTAAAATACTCTCTTATTCCACTTAATCTCATGTACAATTCAAAGTACTTCCTTGTTCTCCGCCAATACTTGAATTTAATTCAAATCGCATATGTCCCCAAGTTGTAGGAATACATTCGAGTTGCCCATTAAATCCTTGACTATCAGACATAACTTTCAACATCCCTGATGCAGAACATCGTAACTATTGCTCGTAATGTGTTTGTAATTGTCGAACAAGCACTTCATGAAAATTGTACCCTTCTGATTATAAAGGTTACTGATAATACCTTATTCATCTTGTTTTTAGTAACTATAACTTTTCCCTTTTATTTTTTTATAAACTATCACTTTAAAGGTGACATCTGCTTACTCAGACGCTCCCCCACTTAGGAGTAAATGAAATTTGAAACTCTTACCTACTACTCAAAGAGTTAACTGAAATTTCGAATAAATCTTCTCGGACCATTTACATGCTTACCTGCCCCCCAATTAGAAATCTCTATTTTACCGCTTCAATCTTCCATCGCACATTGTCTTTTATTTCATCATTATACCGACATGCTCATTATTCTGACTATATGATATATTGGTTATACTCGTAGAAACTTTATTTGTTCATTTTCGTATCCAAGTATCACGCCGCTACTAGCTGCATCATATATTGCTAAGGGACATTATTTTCCGCCCTTACGACATCGTTATAGTTAGCACTTCACTCTTTCATGTTCACTCTACCGTTGAAATTTCTTCTAACATTTCACCCTTCAATACATGCTCTAATACAGTTCTAGCAAGTACGACTACCTTGCGCCTCTCATCTCATGCTTAAATAAGTTGAACGAGTATGACTCCCTTAGGCTAAATCCACATATCATTATATAACTTTTCACAGCATATACCATCTTCACAATGCTAAATGTAAGAAATACGCAATGTATCCTTATGCCACCATCATGTCTTCATTATAATACGAACTCTTTTGGCCATAGCTAATACCACATATTTACATCAACATGTTTCGTATAAAAAAATATATACTCGCATATCTTCCCATTCTTCATGGTATCACTTACATCGTCCATACATATCATGTTAGGAATTTATGACACGGTATCATGTAGTCTTAGAATTCTTGTAACTTCTCAGTCTCCAAATCTGTACCATAACTGTTTGTAATTTTGTTTTTTTGAGCCTTATGCTTGTACACATTATATGTATAACTTTTCAATAACTTTAACTTAGCCCGTGAGCCATTTCAATATTTATTCTTCTTGAATCATAAGGATTCGTTCACTCACAAGTTAAAGCACATATAGAGTTTCTTGGCAATTCTAAAATTTTCACCGGTTCAACAGAATAAAATAAGACATACCTCGACTAGAAAAACTCAATATTATCATTCTACGTCATTGTTTTCCTTCTCTAACAACCTATATTGCTTCTTATAACCTCCAAGATTACGCCTTTTGTGTATCTCATGCCTTAATATTTTCACGCTTACCCATTTAAGTTCACATACTTTATCCTCACATACCTTGGTATGCATAATTAGAGATTTTATTTGTATCACATTCATCATCTGGAGGACTCAAGGTTGTCATGCCCATCTTTTAAATATGGCATGCTTCATCTATCCTCAACTCGTACTTACACGTGCCACTTTATTTCTTGTGTGCCACTTCTATTACATATGACACCATCATGACGATAACCTATCATGCTTAGGGGAAATCCGATGTCAAGTAAAATAAAGGGCCATCTCTCTCGTCTTATAACATTCCCTTTTCGGATGACCAAGAAGAACCCCGCCCCCCCCTCCCCCTTTTTCTGGGAAGGTGTTTTTGCTCATTATTGACACTGTCTTAACTATGCCATACTTCTTATGAGTCATACTATGTTTACCACAAATTTAACTTATTCACATTCACTTATCCATTAGATCCATATCACCTCTCTATATCTTGTCATGATAATTAAGATGCAACATCTTCATTTACAATATTCTTTTTTTTTGTACCTTTGCTAAACTCGTTAATGGTGATTACCATAGTAAACAGTCCCTCCAACATCTTGACCAATGATCTTGAATTGAAATCTAGGGCCTAACATAGGAGTCCTTATTTGGATCCTTTAGTAAAATTCTTTATAAGTCAGGACACCATCCGGCCAATAATAGTTGACATCATCGCCTTATTTTCTTCCATGATTTCTCAGTATTCGACTGAAAATTCTTATTCACCAAAGTCATACGCGTTGACTGTATCAGTCCCAATCTATTCTCAACTTATTCTTCCATTTTGAACAAATCTGACATTTTCTGGCTATTATCCCAAACATCTTGTATTATAACTTGAACATTGAGCTTACTTCTCGTCACTTCATATTCCTCAACAGGAAATCAATACGATCGAGAATCCGTACTCTCACTTCAGGCCCAAACGCACGATATAGAGTATGAAAAAAAGAAACTCCCTAGAAGTCATTGTAGCCTCCCCG
Organism: Nicotiana otophora; assembly: GCA_000715115.1. NCBI lineage: Eukaryota > Viridiplantae > Streptophyta > Magnoliopsida > Solanales > Solanaceae > Nicotiana > Nicotiana otophora. The sequence continues at coordinate 103,590 of AWOL01S0020562.1, forward strand.
ATATAAGTGTGGCCGGCAACACACCGATAAGAGGGACTCTACTTAACACGGCTCCATAGACATCCTAGGACTCGACTTAGAACCTAGTGCTCTGATACCAAGTTTGTCACAACCCAAAACTACGTAACCGGCACCCGGCACACTATCCGACCCAAGCAAACCAAACCATGTGATGCACCTAAATCATGTGCATGAAAACCAATTTATCTGTGAAAGCTCCTTGAATATCATATACATTTTCAAGTTAAATGATAAAAATATTTTCCAATTCAAAATCACACATGACGTATTTCATGATAATAACAATGAGACTAAGTAAAATAAATATACTTTCACGTATGTCATATACAACCCCGTTACTACAACCTTTCACAACTATCTATAGAGCCTCTATACCAAAGAATAGAACCAATGGTTGGAGTAATTCCAACAAATTAAAATAAGAAAGAACATGATAGCTACCACTAAATAAATGTGGTGCTTCATAATACCTCAGAAAGAGAGTCATCCTAGCCTGACCGCATGCCACGTATCATACATCATCCTGAAATATGCAAAGTAAACTGGGCCCTGGAAGGGGGGGCCTAAGGGCTAAGTACACCACAGCGGTACTCAGTAAGTGTCATAGACTCTCTCTAACTTAAGTTCTTGGATAAACTTTATAAAATTAATACATCAATATTTGATATAAAACGATAAGAAATTTTATCAATTCATGACCCTTGTTATTTAAAATAACAACCAAGTGAAATATAACACACAATATAAACTTTTAAAACATTTACATCAATCCAAGAGTTTGAATAAAAATCATGCAAAATCATTCCATTTGCTTTAAGTCATCGAAATCACTTTCCGCTCCTTAGGCCTAAACATAAGAAAATCTTCCTTACCTTTCACTGGGAGTACTATACAATCACCGACCTAAGAAGGTCAACTAGGTTATGTACCTAGCGGAAAGTATCATATACCCTACTTACTCAGGTTATCTCATCGTAGTGTCGTACGAATCGACTCAGCCATGCTACTAATAGCTCAAAATAGTACCCTCTCGAGGGAGAGCACTCTGCCGTAGTCTATACCATAAGTGTTATTCTGCTCATCCATCTCCTAAAGAAATACTTTCTATGAAAACTTATCTTTAGCACTCAAATATATATACTCTTGTCAATACGTAAGTTTTGATAAAAAAAACTTGTAATATGTACTTTGAGTGTCATTTTTCCAACAAGATTTAAAATAAAATTTTATAATACAGAAAGACATTACATATGCAATATAATATTTTAATACATGGAGATATCCGTACTTGTTTGTCCCCACAATCATGAAAGCACATTTGCAAACAACTTAAGTATTAACTCGAAACATACTTTTAGAGAAAGTCCCTCAAGAAGAGTAAGCTTTAATCAACTTACCTCGCTTTTGCTTTATTAACATTCACAAGCTTTCAATCCTCCATCATTCCAGTATTGATTAAAATGCTCAACATCACCAGCAAGTCGATATCTACAATTAGATATCCTAATTTCATCAAACTATGACCTAAGATATTGATCAACATCCATATATGGCTCATAAGTTGGCTACAAGCCTCCAACAACTCAAATCGCCAAATAGATTTACAAGCAAGACCACTCAACTTCATTCTTATATTTTAATATCCGTTCAAAATCATTAATGATACTACATCAATTGTCCAATGCCACCAAGTTACTATTCATTATCTTTCATAATCAACACTTGCAAAATGTACAATTCGGGTGATTACTTAGTTGATCACTTCTAACTTTTGCTAACACATAATTCCATAGGTTCATTGTATTCATCAATTTCATCGCCAAGATTACTACTCATCTTCTCTCTTATTGTCTCAAAAGTACTATTCATGTCATGAACTAGAGTTTTATAATCCAATCTTTCACCCATTAAAACTTTTAACAAATTTTTCAAATACTTCTAACTACTCATAATAAACGTGTTTGAAGCATTGGAATTACCTTTAGTAGATCAATCTTGAAAAATCAAAACTTTGGTGTTTTTTGTGTTCTTGAGGATTTGATGATGAAATCTAGTATTTGGATGCAAGAATGATGTTAGAACTCATGTATATTGAGTATGAATCAACCCAAAATATCATATACAACTTACCTTAGTTGATTGGACTTGATTTGAGCTCAAACTCGCCCCTTCACCTCAAGAACTCTAACCCCCAAATACTCAAAATACTCTCCTTCCCCGACCTTGTATTTATAGGCCCAGATTTCTAGGTTTCGGACGCGGCCTCGAATGCTTTGCATCCCCAGTTTGAAGCTTGGATGTGGACCTAGATGCTATGGCAGCATTTCACTGCCAGTCTTTCTTTCGGACGGCCCCGGATGCTTCGCATCCGCAGACTCCTCTACCAACCTTTGGTAATTTGGTCATAACTCCTTATAGAAATGTCCAAATGAAAAACGGTTTGAAACATTAGAAACTAGACTCGAAGATATTTTATTTGATAGGTTTTTCATCACATAAATCCTTATAT
>AWOL01S0020568.1:0-14904 GCA_000715115.1 Nicotiana otophora
CTTAAAATGGGGTTGAGGTATCTTATATATATCCATATGTCTTAAACCGCCTATGTGGGCCCCCATAGAGAGCTGCTTGGCGCACTCTCGCGAAAACGTGAATATCACTCTATTCTGAGATCGTATCGATGAACGGTTTAATGAGTTGGAAACTAGACTCATAGATCTTCAATTTGATAAGTATATCACCCCATACTTCCAAGTACATTGGGAGAAAAATGTAGTAATATTTGACCTAAAGTTTAAGTAAAATTATAAACGTAAGTTGCGACAACTTGTATCGACTTTGTTTCATAACTCGCTTGACTTCAAGACTTATGATACGGATATTATATGATTCAAATACATTAAAACATGACCTCTTAGGATAATTAATCACCTCTAGTGTTACCTGCAAATACGAATTACAACATCCTTGATTCGTTTAACTTCTAATACTTGTTAATCACTCTTATACACCCTTGTATTGTTTAAGACCAATAGGATTAACTTCTTATCATCTCAAAGATAATCTCTTCTTGGATTTACGTCGACTAACTTATGGCATGATCTAAGGTACGTGAATTTGGGTTGTAACAGAAACACTCAGGTTATTCCATATAGATTTCTTCATCTAGTTCTCCATTGAGAAAGACAGTCTTTACATCCATATGTTGTAATTCAAAATCCAGGCTTGCAACAATAGCTAGAACTGGGCGAACAGAGGTAAATTGTACAGCATGTGAGAAAGTCTCTTCGCCGTCTATTCCTTTTTGTTGTGTATACCCTTTTTCCATCATTCGAGCCTAATATCTCTCAACTGTGCCATCAGCCTTGAGCTTACTTTTGAGAACCCATTTGCTCCCAATTGCTTTGCATCCTTCAGGGAGGTCAACTAGTTCCCAAAGTTTGTTGACTCTCATAGACTCTAGTTCATCTTTTATTGCTTTTGTCCATTTATCCTTAGAAGGGCATGAGAGAGCCTCTTATATGTTTTTAGGCTTGTTTTCTTCTTATAGGAGAATCATAAATATTTCACCGCCTTCAACATCAAGTCATCGGCGGAGAATCTTTTTACGAGAACCACATCTTCTTTGTGATTCATCATTGTCCCCATTTGGATCAATGTTGCTCCCACTCGGATCAAGAACATTCATCCTGCTCCCACTTGGAATAAGATCTGTGACCATCTCGCTCCCACTTGAAAAACGATCCATTTGGTCACTTCCATTAAATGTAGAAGGATTACTTTCATTTGAATCTGATGATAAAGGTGGTCTTTGATGAGAAACTAATTCATCATCTGCTAAAAACAGATTTAGTAATTAGGCAAAAGGCCCACCCGAATTGGCCTGTAATTTATTTTGTGCAGCAGATTGTCACGCCCCGACCTCGGGGAGCACGACCGGTGCTCAACAGAGTTACCCTGGTCGAGCAAGCATGCATAGTACCGTCTACCCAACTCACCCATAAATAAAGAGAAGAATACATTTCATTAATTAGACAGTAAGAGGTCATGTGAATAACACTAGTTCATTTCCATTAGTTACGTCATTAACAAGTCTCCAAAACACTACATTGTACAATCATAGTGGAACTAATGAAATGATTACAGCATTTTTTTAGTTTAACCTTCTCAAAAACATATACAACACACACTATGTCTACGGAGCCTCTAACAGGAACAAAAGAGTGCTATGACAGTGCCGGCAACAAGGCCCCGGCTATACCTCAAAATGCTATGTACAAAGGATAGGAAATACAAGACCCTGAAATGAAGTGGGGCTCACCAAGTCAGCTAAGGAGGGAGTGTGATTCTATCACTGATCAATACGACCTGCTATGGAACCACCCGCATCCATTAAAGATGCAGCGCCCCCGGCAAAAGGGACGTTAGTACATATGGAATAGTACTAGTATGTAAAACTGAACACCCCCTCAATAGAACGAGCAATAGTAAACGGTGAATAAAATATGAAATCAATAAGAGACTCAAACGGTATCAAAGTGTCAAATTAGGGGAAAAGTAAATTTCAAGTAAGTTTCAGTAATTTAAGTTGAGATATCTTTAGCACCGATACACCACCGTATTTTAACACAGAGTCCGATCTCAGCCCGACCATCTCACCCTAAGACATACGCTCACAATACCACCATGTGCGCGGCATGGCATCCGATCTCAGCCCGATCGGCTAAGCCGTCTCACCACCTCCAACTTCCGAAATTCCATTCCGACCCCGATATCAAATTTTCCACTGCCGACCGAAATCGCCAAATTTCTAATTTCGCCAATTCAAGCCTAATTCTACCACGGACCTCCAAATCACATTCCGGACGCACTCCTAAGTCCAAAATCACCTAACGAAGCTAACGAAACCATCAGAATTTAAATCCGAGATCGCGTACACATAGGTCAACATTCGGTTGACTTTTCCAACTTAAGTTTCTACTTAAGAGACTAAGTGTCTCAATTCACTCTGAAACCACCCCGGTCCCGAACCAACTAACCCGATATAACATAATATAGCTGAATAACACAGAAAGAAGTAGAAATGGAGAAAACGGGGCTATAACTCCCGAAACAACCGGTCGGGTCGTTACACCAATTTTTAGTATTATTACATTCGTAATAAAAAATTTATCAGCATATTACTTTGTTTAATATTTTTGTCTGCTACTTTCCTTTTCTAATATAATAGAAGATTCATATTTTATGACTCTTAAAATATATTTTTTATTTTAAATTTTATTCTATTGCTCTCAATAATATTGTCTGAATTTTAATGAATAAATATAGTTTTTATTTATAAAAAACAAAAAATAAGTTAAACAAAAGAAACAAAGAAATTAACTAACCTAAACAAACACTCACCCATGTTTGAGTAGTTAATTTTAGGTAGTTAATTTCTTTATTTATTGTTTTTTAAAAGTTTTTTTTTAAATAAATTTTGAATCTCCAAATTAGTAGGAGATTTGTCCTAAAACGTGACACTTATTAAACTTTTGTTCTTAAACTTGGTATCATTATATTGATTTGCTCTTCCTATTTTATATATATTCTTTTTAAAATTTTATTTTATTATTCTCAATAACATTGTATAAACTTTAATGAATAAATGCACTTTTTATTTATAAAAAATGAAAATGATTTAATCAAAAGAAATAATAAAATTAAATAACTTAAGCCAACACTCACCTATGTTTGAGTAGTTAATTTTTTCATGTCTTCTTTTATTTTTTATTTTTTTCTTTTTAAATAATTTTTAAATCTCCCATTTATAGGAGGTTTGTCCTAAAATATGACAATTATTAAATATATTTTGTTACACTTGGCATCATCACATTGATTTAATTTATTATTTTTTTGAAAAAATAATTATAAAACTCCAACTTAAAACTACTCCCCAATTGGAATTGATTTATTGTTTAAATTTCATCTTTTATTTTAAAATAATTGTAAAACTCCAGCTTTGTCGAAGCTTTGTCCAAAAAATCTACACTTGTTGTAGTATGGTTATGCCACTTGGCATTGTATAATTATTTTATATAAGGAAAAAACTACTCCCCAATTTGAATTGGTAGTTATTTGTTTCTTATTTTCAAATTTTACATATATTTAAATTCAAAATAAATTATCAATAACTAATTCTTAACGAAATAACTAATAACTAATTATGACACGTGGCTTTTATCTAAGTTGTCACTTGGCTTAATGTGGTACATTTTTCTTTGGCTTTTAATAATATATAGATATAAATATATATTTATTTTACTTTAAATTTTATTTTATTATTTTCAATAATATTGTCTGAATTTTAATGAATAAATGCACTTTTTATTTATTAAAAAATGAAAAATGATTTAAACAAAAGAAATAATGACATTAACTAACTTAAACCAACATTCACCCATATTTGAGTAGTTAATTTTAGGTAGTTAATTTCTTTATGTATGTTTTTATATTTTCTCTTTTGTTTTGTTTTTAAATAATTTTTGAATCTCCAAATTTGTAGGAAGTTTGTCCTAAAACATGACAATTATTAAAAAATTATTATTACACTTGACATCATCACTATTATGGAGTGATGGCGCCTAACATTTCACTTGCTAGGCAAGCCAACGTTAGAATAATATTAATCACTTTTTAAACAATCTTTAAATTATTAATAATCAAAGAAACAAATGCCGAAGTAAAGTTTGAAATAGAGTGAAATAACCCATAAAAACAACGATGTCTAAATACCATCCCAGAATTTGTGTCACAAGTGCACGAGCTTCTAGAATAAATACAAATAAAGGTCTGAATAAGATAAAGCTGTCTGAAAATAAACACACAGCTAAAGTAAAATAGACGGGGACTTCAGAACTACGGACGCCATGCAGTTATACCTCAAGTTTCCTCTGGTAGCTGAAATCCGAGCAAGTCTATGGTACGCCGCTAGGACCAACTCCGAAATCTGCACAAGAAGTGCAGAGTGTTGTATCAGTACAACCGACCCCATGTACTGGTAAGTGTTGAGCCTAACCTCGACGTAGTAGTGACGAGGCTAAGGCGGATCACTTACATTAACCTGTACGCAATATTAGTAACAATAACAAATAATATTAAATAAATCAGGTAACTCATTTATAATAATTGAAGCCAATTCAACAGTCGTAACCAATTATCATTTCCATCAAATCTGTTGCAGCGTGCAACCCGCTCTCACAATATATTCACATTCAATTCGGTTGCAGCGTGCAACCCGCTCTCCAAATATATTCCTTTTAATCAAGTCTGTCATATATTTATTTCAATCAAGTATATATAGACTTTTTAATAAGTTTGTTGCGGCATGCAATCTTATCCCCAAATATTGACTTTTAATAAGTCTGTTATATATTTATTTCAATCAAGTATAGATAAACTTTTTAATAAGTCTGTTGCGGCGTGCAATCCAATCCCCCAATATTGACTGTTAATAAGTCTGTTGCGGCATGCAATCCGATCCCCCAATATTGACTTTTAATAAGTCTATTGCAGCGTGCAATCCGATCCCCCAATATTAACTTTTTAATAAGTCTGTTGTGGCGTGCAACCCGATCCACCAATATGGACTTTTTAATAAGTCTGTTGCGGCGTGCAATCCGATCCACCAATATGGACTTTTTAATAAGTCTGTTGCGGCGTGCAACCCGATCCTCCAATATATCCATTTACCAATTCTTATAGAAGAAATTTCCCCAGAAAATGCAATAATTAATATAAAACTATAAGACAACAAGCATACAATAATTATGATTTAATTATGAAACAAACAATGACAAATAAGAAATTATTATGGAAATCAGGGAGAAAATAGGCAGTTTAATATTTAATATGCTAAATGTCAAATAACAATTAAAATGCATAACTCAAATAACATGTAACAATTAATGCAGGAATTTAAGAATTAATATTTGACAAAGAATAGGAGAGAAACAATTATTATAATAATTAATTTATGATTTAAAACAATTTATGATTTTTCAAGTAAGCAGGCAAACAATTAATTTCACGACGTATAGACACTCGTCACCTCGCCTATACATCGTCCAGATGCATTTCACATAACAAATAATTTAAGGGTTAGATTCCCTAAAGTCAAGGTTAATGTCACATCCCGAAATTTCCCACCGACGGGACCGTGATGGCGTCTAACATTTCACTTGATAGGCAAGCCAATGTTAGAAAAATCGTTAAACCAATTCCTTATTTCCATTCAGTAAATAACCATAATTAACTAAGATAAAATATATTAAGTGCGGAATATCATAAAGCTGTATTAATTACAACTATCCGGATCTGCAGTCACAATTTACGAGCATTCTAGAATTTACTACAAGTAATAGTCAGAAATAAATACAACTGTCTGAATGAAAGGAAAATAGTAGGACATAAAAGATAGACGGGGACTTCAAGGTCTGTGGACGCCGACAGATCTACCTTGAGTCTCCGGACAGCGGACCAGTAGCAAATCTCGATCAACCTGAGCCGGTATCACAATCTGCACAGAAAGTGCAGAGAGCAGCATCAGTACAACCGACCCCATGTACTGGTAAGTGTCGAGCCTAACTCGACGAATTAGTGACAAGGCTAAGGCAAGGCACCTACAAATCAACCTGTAAAATTTAACAGTGTATATGCAAATAACAGAAATGAAGAACTAAACATGAAATGTCGGGAGGGGAAACATACTGAGAAAAATACAAGATAAAGAACTACAACAGAATGATCACCGGAGCAATCAATATACCATGAATCAACAGGAATAGTGAATACAGTAAGGAAAAATGCACGACATCACCCTTCGTGCTTTTACTCTCATATCATGGCACGGCATCACCCTTCATGCATTAACACTCACAATATGGCACGGCATCATCCTTCGTGCATTAACACTCACAATATGGCACGACATCATCCTTCGTGCATTAACACTCACAATATGGCACGGCATCACCCTTCGTGCATTAACACTCTCCCTTACCATAATGCAATGCATAAATAACAACAGGGAGATACAAGTACAAACCTTATTTCAATATTTGGTTCCATAATATCAATCTCAACTTCGAAATAAAAATTCATTTATCACTAGAAAATCCGTAAACATGATAAAAATGATAAATTGAACAATACTAGCATAACACGTAGCAATTTGACATAGGAAATGACAATATAAGAAAAACAGAGAAACATGAAAAAATAGGTAAATTTGGCGGCGCTTAAGTACTCGTCACCTCACATATACGGCGCTCACATGGATTTCACTTACCAAGTAATCTAAGATTCCTAATTCCCTCAAGTCAGGGTTAGACAAAACACTTACCTCGCTCTGAAGGCCACTTATTTCTCAACCACAGTTTTTCCTTTGGAATTCACCTCCAAACCACTCGTATCTATTCAAAAATAACTCAATAATATCAAATATTGCTAAAGGAATCAATTATATTGCATAAATTAAATTTCCCAAATTTTCCTCCAAAAAGGCAAAAAATCAACCCTGGGCCCGCTTGGTCAAAACCCGAGGTTCGGACCAAAATCCATTTACCCATTCATCTCCGAACCCGAATATATAATTGGTTTTGGAATACGACCTCAAATTGAGGCCTAAATCCCCAAATTCTCGAAATCCCTAGTTTCTACCCTAACCCCTAATTCTACCATGGAAACTCTAGATTTTAGGTTGAAAATTCAAGAAATGTAATGAGTAATTGAAAGAAAATTGTTTAGAAACACTTACCAACACTTTGGGGAAGACAATGACCCTTGAAAATCGCCTCTACCCATTTGGTTCTAAATATGTTGAAGAAAAGGCTTAAACCCGTGTTTGGAGTCTGTTTTAAGTCACTGGACAGGCCTTCATCGCGTTCGCGAGAGGCTTTTCACGATCGCGATGCACAGCGGCCTAAGGACTTTGCGTTCACGAGTCTTTCTACGCGTTCGCGTAAGGCAGCTCCCCCCAAGTCTTCGCGTTCGCGAGACCCAGCTCGCGTTCGCGAGACCCAGCTCGCGTTCGCGAGACCCAGCTCGCGTTCGCAAGGAAGGAACGACCACCCCCTCCACCCCCCCAGGTCCCCACATGCTTCGCGTTCACGTTGAGCCGGTCGCGTTCGCGAAGGGTAAGTCCCCCATCACTTCGCGTTCGCGAAGAAGAAAACTTCAGCTGCTCAGTTTACTCTTCGCGTTCGTGATAGTACCTTCGCGAACGCGAAGAAGGACATGCCAGAACACATACTCTGCAGAAAAACCTGATTTCCAAAGTCCAAAACATCCCGTGGCCTATCTGAAACTCACCCGAGCCCTAGGGGCTCCAAACTAAACATGCACACAAGTCTAAAAAGATCATACGGACCTGCTCGCACGATCAAATCGCCAAAATAACACCTAGAACTCCGAATTTAGCACCAAATCGAATGAAATTCTCCAGAACACTTTAAAATTTCTATTTTCTAAACTGGACGTCCGAATCATGTCAAATCAACACTGTTTCTCACCAAATTTCACAGACAGGTCTTAAATATCATAATGAACCTGTACCGGGCTCCGGAACCAAAATACCGACCCGGTACTAACAATGCCAAACATCAATCAATTCTTAAAAATAATTAATTTTCACACTTTTAGTTTTCATCAAAAAAATCATAACTTGAGCTAGGGACCTCCGAATTCGATTCCGGGCATACGCCCAGGCCCCATAATTCGATACGAACCTATCGGGACCGTCACAATACGTATCCGGGCCCGTTTACCAAAAATATTGACCGAAGTCAACTAAAATTAACTTTTAAGGCAACAATTCTTATTTTCATCAGCTTTCAACATAAAAGCTTTCCGAAAACCTGCCCGGACTGTGCACGCAAATCGAGGAAGGTAAAAATGAGATTCTAAAAGCTTAAAAGCCCAGACTCGAGTTCTAAAACATAAGATGACCTTTTGGATCATCACAATCTCCACCTCTAAAACAACCGTTCGTCCTCGAACGGACATAGAAAAGTACCTAGGCTGGTGAAGAGGTGGGGATATCTACTCCGCATATCAGACTCGGACTCCCAAGTAGTTGCCTTAATAGGCTGACCTCTCCACTGCACTTGAACTGAAGGGTAACTCTTTGATCCTAATTGGCAAACTTGCCGGGCTAGACTTGCCACCGGCTCCTCCTCGTAAGTCAAATCCTTGTCCAACTAGACAGAGATGAAATCTAACACATGGGATGGATCACCGTGATACTTTCAAAGCATGGTCACATGGAATACCGGATGAAGAGCTACTAAACTAGGTGGCAACGCAAGCCGGTAAGCCACCTCTCCCACTCTCTCCAGAATCTCAAAAGGTTCGATATACCTAGGGCTCAACTTGCTCTTCTTTCCAAACCTCATTACACCCTTCATGGGTGATACCCGAAGTAACACTCTCTCTCCGACCATGAATGCAACATCACGAACTCTACGGTCGGCATAACTCTTCTGCCCGAACTGAGCTGTTGGAAGTTGATCCTGAATAATCTTGACCTTATCCAAGGCATCCTGTACTAAGTTTGTGCCCAACAACTAAGCCTCTCCCGGCTCTAACCACCCAACTGGCGACCGACACCGCCTACCATATAATGCCTTATAGGGAGCCATCTAAATGTTCGACTAGTAGCTGTTGTTGTAGGCCAATTCTGCAAGGGGCAAGAACTGATCCCACGATCCTCCGAAGTCTATAACACAAGCGCAAAGCATATCCTCCAAGATCTGAATAGTACGCTCAGACTGCACATCCGTCTGAGGATAGAATGTTGTGCTCAACTCAACCCGCGTACCCAACTCACGATGTACAACCCTCCAGAAATGTGAGGTAAACTGCGTACCTCGATCTAAAATAATAGACATGGGCACACTGTGAAGGCGGACAATCTCACGAATGTAAATCTCTGCTAACCGCTCCGAGGAATAGGTAACTGCCACATGAATGAAGTACGTTGACTTAGTCAACCTATCCACAATAACCCATACGGTGTCGAACTTCCTCTGAGTCCGTGGAAGTCCAACAACAAAGTCCATTGTGCTATGCTCCCACTTCCACTTAGGAATCTCCATCTGCTGAAGCAAACCATCGGATCTCTGATGCTCATATTTTACCTGCTGACAATTTAGGCACCGAGCTACGTAAACAACTATATATTTCTTCATCCTCCTCCATCAATAATGCTACCGTATGTCCTGGTATATCTTGGCAGCGCCCGGGTGAATAGAATGCCGAGAACTATGAGCCTCCTCAAGTATCAACTCCTGAAGCCCATACACATTAGGCACACAAATACGACCCTGCATCCTCAAAACTCCGTCATCTCCAACAGAAACCTGCTTGGCACCACCGTGTTGCACTGTGTCTCTAAGGACAAGTAAATGAGGATCATCATCCTGCCGATCTATGATGCGCTCAAACAAGGAAGACCGAGCAACTGTACAAGCTAGAACACTGCTGGGCTCAGAAACATCTAACCTCACGGACTGGTTGGCCAAGACCTGAACATACAATGCAAGCGGTCGCTCACCAATTGGAATATATGCAAGGCTACCCATACTGACTGACTTTCTACTCAAAGCATCGGCCACCACATTGGCCTTCCCGGGATGATATAATATGGTGATATCATAGTCATTCAATAGCGCCAGCCACCTCCTCTGCCTCAAATTGAGTTCCTTCTTCTTGAACAAATACTGCAAGCTCTGATGATCAATGAATACCTCACATGGAACGCTATAAAGGTAGTGCCTCCAAATCTTCAGCGCGTGAACAATGGCTGCCAGCTCTAGATCATGAACATGGTAATTCTTCTCGTGAACCTTCAGTTACCATGAAGTATATGCAATAACCTTGCCACCCTGCATCAATACCACACCCATACCAATATGAGATGCGTCACAATATATTGTATAAGATCCTGAACCTGCGGGCAACACCAATACCGGTGCCGTGGTCAAAGCAGTCTTGAGCTTCTGAAAGCTCACTTCACACTCATCTGACCACCTGAACAGGGCACCCTTCTGGGTCAATCTGGTCAACGGGGCTGCTATGGATGAAAACCCCTCCAAATATCGACGGTAATAGCCCGCCAAACCCAGAAAACTACGTTGATACACCTGAACTGCCTCAACCTTCTTAGAATCCACCTGAATACCCTCTGTTGATACAACGTAACCCAAGAAAGCAACTGAACTCAACCAAAACTCGCATTTTGAGAACTTAGCATATAACTGGCTGTCTTTCAGAGTCTGAAGAACGATCCGAAGGTGTTGCTCATGCTCCTCTCGACTGTGGGAGTAGATCAAGATATCATCAATAAACACAATCACAAAGGAATCCAAGTAGGGTTTGAACACCCGATTCATCAAATCCATGAATGCTGCTGGGGCATTTGTCAGCCCAAATGACATCACTAGAAATTCATAATGCCCATACTGAGTCCGAAAAACTGTCTTAGGAACATCGAATGCCCTAATCCTCAACCGATGGTATCCAAATCTCAAATCAATCTTTGAAAACACCTTGGCACCCTGAAGCTGATCAAATAAATCATCAATCCTCGGCAATGGATATTTGTTCTTGGTGGTGACTTTGTTCAACTGCCGATAATCTATACATATCCTCATTGATCCATATTTATTCTTCACAAACAATACTGGTGCACCCCAAGGTGAGACACTAGGTCTAATGAAGCCATTATCAAGCAAATCTTGCAACTGCCCCTTCAATTCTTTCAACTTTGGCGGGGCCATGCGATATGGTGGAATGGAAATAGGCTGAGTGCCCGGAGCCAAATCAATACAGAAGTCAATATCTCTGTCGGGTGGCATCCCCGGCAGGTCTGCACGAAACACCTCTGGAAACTCACGAATAACCGGCACTGAATCTATGGAAGAAACCTCTGCACTAGAATCGCGGACATAAGCCAAATAAGCTAAACACCCCTTCTCGACCATATGTCGGGCCTTCACATAAGAGATAACACTACTGGCAGAATGTCCAAGATTTCCTCTCCACTCTAATCGAATCAACCCCTGCAAGGCTAAGGTCACCGTCTTGGCGTGACAATCTAATATAGCATGATAAGGTGACAGCCAATCCATACAAAGTATGACATCAAAATCAACCATGTCGAGAAGTAGAAGATCTACACGAGTCTCAATGGTGACAACACACAAACGATAAACACGATCTACAACAATAGCATCTCCCACTGGTGTGGACATATACACAGGAGCACTCAAAGAATCACGGGGCACAACCAAATAGGAAGCAAAATAGGATGACACATAGGAGTAAGTAGATCCCGAATCAAATAGAACTGAAGCATCCCTACTACAAACTGAAACAGTACATGTGATAACAACATCAGATGACTCAGCCTCAGGCCTGGCTGGGAAAGCATAGCATCGGGGTTGGGCCCCACCACCATGAACTACGTCCCTAGGACGACCTCTAGCTGGCTGGTCTCCACCTCTAACGGCCTGACCTCCACCTCTAACTGTCTGGCCCCTACCTCTGGCTACCTGATCCCTACCTCTAGCTAGCTGAGCAGGTGGTGCCGGAACCATGGCGCGAGAACTTTGATTTTGTGAGTTGCCCGTTGCCCAAAGGGCAAAATCTAGCAATGTGCCTCGGATCACCACAGGTATAACATGACCTCGGCTGTTGTGACTACTGACCATTAAACTGACCATGTCGGCCTGAATAACCACCCTGATAACTCTGGAGTGGAGGTGCACTAATAGGAGCTGGTGGTGCACTGTAGGCTAGCTTGTCGGAATAATGCATCTGAGGGCCACGACCACCTGAGGCACCGTGGGATGCCTGGAGCGCTGAATGAAACGTCCTGGGAGGATGGCCTCTTCCAAAAGTACCCCTGCCTATAGGTGAGGCACCTCTGAACTTACGAGAATGACGAGGCCTCTTGTCAAACCCCTGACCTCCCTGAGTAAGAACCATCTCGACTCGTCTAGCGACATTAGCAGCTGCATGAAAGGAAATCTCACTCCCAGTCGCCTTAGCTATCTGCAATCTGATAGGCTGAGCAAATTCATCAATAAACCTCCTCACCCTCTCTCTCTCGGTGGGAAGCAAAAGAATGGCATGACGGGCCAAATCCATAAAACGGGTCTCATACTGAGTAACAGTCATACTGCCCTACTGGAGACGCCCAAACTGACGGCGACGCTCCTCTCTCAATGTGATAGGCAGAAACTTCTCTATGAAGAGCTGAGAGAACTGGTCCCAAGTAAGAGCAGGCGACCCATCTGGTCTGGTCAACAAGTAATCTCTCCACCATTTCTTGGCGGAACTAGTCATCTGAAATGCAACAAAATCGACCCCATTGTTCTCCACTATACCCATATTTCGTAGAACCACGTGACAGCTGTCAAGATACTCATAGGGGTCCTCTGAAGGAGTACCACTTAAGTGAATAGGAAAGAGCTTGGTAAACCTGTTCAATATCCATAAAGCCTCAGAAGACATAGCTGGCCCATCTCCGACCTGTACCGCAATAACCGGCTGAACTAATCCGACTGGCTGAGCTGCTGGAGCCTGATACTGGGGAGCTATCTGCTCCAGAGCGGGAGTGGTAGGAGTTTAGGCTCCTCCTCCAGCCTGAGATACTGCTGGTGCCATGGGAAATGCGCCAGTCTGGGCCACACTCTCCATAAGGCCCACCAAACGGACCAAAGCGTCCTGAAGTACTAGGGTGGCAATGAACCCCACCGGAACCTGAGCTGGTCTGGCAGGAACAGTCTGGGCTGGAACCTCCTCGTTAAGCTCTATCTGAGGCTCCACTGTTGGGGCTGCTGCTCGGGCCCTAGGCTGAGCCCTGCTCCTGCCTCGGCCTTTGGCACGGCCTCGACCTCTGCCTCGCGTAGGAGCTATCACTGGAGGCTCTGGCTGCTGCTCAGCTAAGGAAGCGGCACGTGATCTCGCCATCTGTGTGCAACTCGATCCCGAAATATATTCCTTTTAATCAAGTCTGTCATATATTAATTTCAATCAAGTATATATAGACTTTTTAATAAGTCTGTTGCGGCGTGCAATCCGATCCCCCAATATTGACTTTTAATAAGTCTGTTGCGGTGTGCAACTCG
This sequence comes from Nicotiana otophora, assembly GCA_000715115.1. Lineage (NCBI taxonomy): Eukaryota > Viridiplantae > Streptophyta > Magnoliopsida > Solanales > Solanaceae > Nicotiana > Nicotiana otophora. The sequence continues at coordinate 13,621 of AWOL01S0020568.1, forward strand.
ATCCTCCAATATGAACTTTTTAATAAGTCTGTTGCGGTGTGCAACTCGATCCTCCAATATGAACTTTTTAATAAGTCTGTTGCGGTGTGCAACTCGATCCTCCAATATGAACTTTTTAATAAGTCTGTTGCGGTGTGCAACTCGATCCTCCAATATGAACTTTTTAATAAGTCTGTTGCGGTGTGCAACTCGATCCTCCAATATGAACTTTTTAATAAGTCTGTTGCGGTGTGCAACTCGATCCTCCAATATGAACTTTTTAATAAGTCTGTTGCGGTGTGCAACTCGATCCTCCAATATGAACTTTTTAATAAGTCTGTTGCGGTGTGCAACTCGATCCTCCAATATGAACTTTTTAATAAGTCTGTTGCGGTGTGCAACTCGATCCTCCAATATGAACTTTTTAATAAGTCTGTTGCGGTGTGCAACTCGATCCTCCAATATGAACTTTTTAATAAGTCTGTTGCGACATGCAACCCGATCCTCCAATATATCCATTTACCAATTCTTATAAAAGAAATTTTCCCAATAAATGCAACAATTAATATAAAATTATAAGACAATAATTATACAATAATTATGATTTAATTATGAAAAAAACAATGACAAATAGGAAATTATTATGGAAATTAGGGAGAAAATAGGCAGTTTAATATTTAATATGCTAAATGTCAAATAACAATTAAAACACATAATTCAAATAGCATGTAACAATTAATACAGGAATTCAAGAATTAATATTTGACAAAGAATAGGAGAGAAAAAATTATTATAATAATTAATTTATAAAATAAAACAATTTATGATTTTTCAAGTAAGCAGGCAAACAATTAATTTTACAACGTATAGACACTCGTCACCTCGCCTATACGTCGTTCACATGCATTTCACATAACAAATAATTTAAGGGTTATATTCCCTAAAGTCAAGGTTAATGTCACGACCCGAAAGTTTCCACCGACGGGACCGTGATGGTGCCTAACATTTCACTTGATAGGTAAGCCAATGTTAGAAAAATCATTAAACCAATTCCTTATTTCCATTCAGTAAATAACCATAATTAACTAAGATGAAATATATTAAGTGCGAAATATCATAAAACTGTATTAATTACTACCATCCGGATCTGGAGTCACAATTCACGAGCATTCTAGAATTTACTACAAGTAATAACAACAACAACAACCCAGTAGAATCCCATTAATGGGGTCTGGGGAGGGTAGTATGTACGCAGACCTTACCCCTACCCCGAAGGAGTAGAGAGGCTGTTTCCGAAAGACCCTC